>JAOTOM010004215.1:0-242771 GCA_034440615.1 Ashinkailepas kermadecensis
AGGTGAGTAATATAGCATAAAGGTAATGTTCCAAATGAAGAAAAATGATGTAGCATAACCTAAACTAACCTAGCTTAGCCATCTATGCCAGAAAGCAATTTATTTTTGTTAAAATAGAAAATTTATGAGCATTAAAAAATGTTCAAATTCATAAAAACCCTAACCCTTACCTAACCTATCTGAACTGCTTTTGAAGAAAACTCCATAAAAAATCATCCACACCCCAAATTTTTTATAACTTCCCACAAAAACCCCTACCTAGCTGAAATTAACTAAACATAACTCCCTTGTATGCTTGATGGAGGTACAATGTGTGTAAACGTGTTCAGTGGTTACCTTAACCTGCGCCGTCTTGGGGATGGGGTGGGGGGTTATGCACCCCTCAAGTTTTCCGAGGATAGTGAAAGAACGGCGCGCGGCAGTGACACAAAATTTGGAATACCTTTTTCCACATCAATTTGGCATGTTGTGTCAAAATTTTGAGGTCAGGTCTCTCGGGTCAACGAGTTAGTGAAGGTCAAATGATGGGCGCTAAATGATCACGCTTTGGTCGAGCGCCCTTAAACCCAAATAACAAGAAGGTCAAATGAGGTCACCTCCAAAAAGTTCAACCGGTCGTCACGCTTTAACGGATAAAGATATTTTAATGAAACTTTCAACGTTTGCTTATCTTTAGGGACACAACAAAAACGCACCCAGAGGATTTTTTTTCTCCATTTTTTTATTACTTATTAGTTTTGCATATTTGCCAATTAGAGTTAAAATCGAAGATTCTGGCTAAAGTATGCATTTTTTATAGGCGTAAGTCGAGCTTCGAACACCGTTTTCCTGTCCGCTCTACCCATTCAGAAAAATAAAAATTAAAGAAAACTTTAAAACTCAAAATTTTGCAATTTCTAAAAATCAAATTTTTATTTTTGGGTGGCACGTAAAATTGTATGGCCCTGGTCAATTTCGTCTTCCTTTTCTGATACCCAAAAAATTGGTTTTTCAAATCTCCCCCAAAATGAACTCCTCAGATCTAAAAACATGATGTAAATCGGTGAAAATCTAGGCCCCCTAGTGACGTCACTTTGGGTGGCGGAAATTTGGGATGTCGTCTGGCCCTACTCGTCGAGCGCTTTCCGATGACACCACTTTCGTTTTCGTGCAAAGCTTAGTTTGGAGATTAGAGGGGAGGGATGTTTATCCACCCCACCCCCTGGACGGGTGTGAGGATCTGACCGGAGAAACGGTTAAATTGTAATAATATATCCTACATATTGTGCTTATCATACATATTGTGATTGAGATAGAGAAGGTGGCATAAAATTCAGTGTCAGTATCCTAGGGCTTATTTTTCAAACATCTGGAAGAAACATCTGGAAAGAAGAGAGTTTTTCAATCAACATGCCCAAGTTTCCAAGAGATGGAAATACATGCAGGACTTAGTTGACCAAGTGAAAAAGAGCTGATAGAGTTCATCAAACCAACTCATTAATTTGGTCCAGCCACTTTACCTCTGATGATTATGATCCTGGCTATCTGATGCAGCTGAAGTTGATGCTGCAATGGCAATACCTGCCTCTTCCAAAACCTGGTGCCATTCCATGAATTAACCTGCCTACCAGATTTGTATGGTATGAAGTGTTGAATCATGCATGTCTGTTGTGCTTGCTGTATTTTGGAGAATCTTATCCTTGCATAGCTAAATGAAGAACCAGTTTAACTAGTTTGATGCCACTTCAATTCACATGAATATAGCACGACCACCATCAGTAAACTGGGACTTGAGCGTGACGGCCTTGCTGTCGTTGCCGGCTTCGTCGCCTACAAAATGAGGCGTGTCAATACAGCGCTTGGCTGTTCGACGTCTGAAGCACCGAAGGCGCTACTGACAACTGTGTCCAGCTCTTGGCTCACCACCATCGGTTGCGGCCGGCTCTACGCGCCACGGACCTGGTATACGGTGCTAGTAGACTAGTTGAATTCTTATTTCTGCTCCATCCCGGGCCCAACCTGCACCGGCGAGGCCAGCATTGTCAGGCGCCTGGTAGGCATCATCAGCAGCCGGCAGCCGAGGCTAGATGTCTGTGGCACGGAGGCTGACTCGAGTTGTGATGCATGTGCGCATCGGCTGGTTGCACTAGAATTCTGCTCGGCAGAGCGCATGTCACCAGCCAGCGATAGGATGTCCACCCTCACACTGCCGGTCATCTGTCACCGTCCCTGCTGTGTATCGTGTCGTGTCGTCCAGTTCTGCTTTTTTCTCCGTGTTTGCTGCTGCCGCCGTGACCGCCAGTTAGCGGACTGGCGGTGCCCCCTGTGCTGCCCGTCCTGGCGGCACTTGGCACTGCTTTCGTGTCATCCGGTCCTGCCGTATTGTTAGCGTGTTTTGCTGTTGCGACTGTGACCATTGACGGGTTGGCGGCGATCCCTGTACCGGCCCGTCCTGGCGGCACTTGACAATGCTCTCGTATCGCCCGGTCCCGCTGTCCTGTTGGCGTGTTTTGCCGCTGCCGCTGTGACCAGGGGCAGACTAGCGGCGCTCAATATGCTTGCCCGTTCTGGCTGCACTTGGCACTGCTCTTGGCTCTGGCAGTGCTATGTGGCAGGTGTGACGTATGCCACTTCATTGTTGCTTGTATCTATAATTTGGCCTATGAACATTGATTGGAAAGAACGACATGCAAAGTCCCTTTGCTCCACGAACTTTGATTGCGATCCTGCATTCATGCTCTGAACCGGAACCAGCACAGAAGCCGACAAGGTCGACTACGCCGACGCGTAGGAGCGTTTTGGAATGATCCAGATCTAGTCCTGAACGCATTGCTTGGGAATGCCACCAATACATGCCTGGCCGCTTTTGGAGCACCATGTTTCCAGTCCGTCCGTCGAATTTAGCCTCCTAACTAGAGTGAAATTTTAGTTACTTTTGGGAGGCGTCAGCCCCTTTAAGACTGACTGAGCCCACCTTCACCCAATAATTTCATATTTTAACATGTGGCGCTAATGTGGCCTCTCGACTGAAGGTTTTCCTGTTGCTTCCAGGCATGGCGTCCCCAAATCATTTTCTGTAGGTTCCACCCCGTTGCTGAGCTGGCACGGGGGCTTACAGATGCTCCCATAAAAAAGGAATGTCTGCCTCTCACGTGCTCCCTATGGTACTGTCGATCTGAGCAAAAAAATTGTCACCTTCCTTGACATCTAAATCAGGGGTGTTGCCGCATATAGAGGGGGATGAAAAGGTGTTTCCGGTTAATTACTTTTTGCCATGCAACACCACAAGCACAATGCTAAATTTGATACAGATTGGGCTCTCCCCTCCCCCCCTTCCACCTGGTTCCATCATGGCGACGACCACGCTTCAGATACGTCCTTACTGCATCCCGCCGCGGTAAGATGTTAATTATCTGCCGTATTTGACTTGTCCTACCTCCCTTTGTACGCTCTTTCGGGTATAATATGCGCATGAAAGGTATTGGAGATCCCTTCCGGGATTATGACGCTCGTAGATGAATGTGGTGGCGGGTTATGATTGATGGAATGACGTGGTCGGGGTTAGGATGAATAGGATAGGTAAGGTCGACTTGAAGTAAGGTGTTGAAGTTAGGTAGTTGAAGATGGCAGAGTAGAGCTGGGTAGAGGTGTGATGGGCTGTCCTGAAGTTCCGGCTGCAGGTTGTTGAGATGCTGAAGAAAGCGCAGTAGAGAAGAATGACGAGAAGAGAAGCAGTCCGGACGGTGCTGCTTGGGGTATGGGGAGCAGACGGGGGGGGGGTTGGGGTTGGGTCATCGCCTTTTTAATTAAACATTGCAAGAAGACATGTATACACTTTGGGGTTCATGGTATTTTTTTTTTTTTATTATTATTTTTTTATTTTATTTTTTTTTTTTTATTATTATTATTTTTTATTTATTTTTTTGTATATGTAAGCGTACACATACTGATTTTTTTGTTTTTTGTTTTTTGTTTTGTTTTTTTTGTATATGTATGTAGGCGTACACATACTGACTTATTATTTTTTTTTTTTTTTTTTTCTTTCCCCTTCATAGTTGTTCTAATATGCGTGTTGTTGAAAGGAAGTGGAAGATATGTTCGTGTAACTGCGGGTGTTCATTGTTCAGAAGCGTGGTGAGGTTGAGTGGGAGGTGGTTTGTGGTGCAGTAGTTTGTGATGTGTTGTCTTTGGTTGTTGTACTTGGTGCAGTATATGAGGATGTGTTTGATTGTAAGTATTCGGTGACATGTTGTGCATTGAGGTCGTGGTTGGTTCAGAATGAGGTAGGAGTGTGTGAGTGCTGTGTGTCCGATGCGGAGTCTTGTCAGTATTCTTTCTTTGTGTCTGGTGTTCTGATTAATGGTGTGCCAGTGTTCGCATTTTGGATGTATATCGTGGAGTTGTGTTCCTGTTCTGTCCCATATTTCTTGAATGTGTTTGTTGACTGCCTGGTGTATTGTGGGGTAGTAGTCGGATTGTGAGAGTGGGCAGTTTGTGATTTGTTGTAGTGTTGTGGCTACGTTTGCTTCAGTGTCTGCATGTTCGTTCCCTTGTATGTTTGTGTGGCTTGGTATCCAGAGGAGGAGTGGTTGTTGTCGAATGTTTAGTTTGCTATGTATATGCAGTATTTTGGGGATGAGGGGATGTTTGGAGACGGTGTAGGGTGTTATGCTTTGTATTGCTGATTTTGCGTCGCTGGCTATGATGTTGTGTTCTATGTTTGTGTTGTAGATGGTACAATAGGCCGAATAGATTGCATATAATTCTGATGTGTAGGTCGATGCTGTGTCCGGCAGACGGGCCCGTAAGATGACCCGGGGCGGTGCCTCGCTGGTATGCAGCACCGCCGCTGAGCCCGTCTGGTGTGTGTGCGATTTGGAGCCGTCGGTGTAGATGATGTTGTAATTTGCGTATTGTGATATGAAATGAAGGAAGAGTTGTTGTATTTCTACGTCTGTGTATGTACGTTTAGGTTTGTCGATTAGGAAGTGTGTTGTGGGGGTGTGGTGTTTCCACCATGCTTTAGGTGGTGGGAGTGGTTTTGAGGTGGGTAGTGCGAGGTGTAGGTTTCGTGCGTGTTGTTGAATGCGGCATCCTATTGTGGTTTTGAATGGTACTTTTTTCATGAGTTGGTGTATGCGTTTGGAGCGGATTTGGAGGGCCTTAGTGCATGGGTGTTGTCTAACGAGTTGTGTTTTGTAGTGGTATCTGAGTAGTGCTTCTGTGCGTCTGTGTTGTAGTTCTGGTATGTGGTTGTATATATGAAGAGCGAGGGAGGGTGAGGTTGTGTATGCTCCTGTGGCTATTTTTAGGCATTGGTGTTGAAGAGAGTCTAGGAGTTTGAGGTTTGATTTAGCTGCGTTTTCGAAAAGTATTGACCCGTATTCCATGATTGGTCGAATGATGGATTTGTATAAGGTCAGTAGAGAATGTCGGTCGGAACCCCAATCTGTGCCGGATAGTGCTCGTAAGATGTTTATTCTTTTGGATGCGCGTTTTTGGATGTTGAGTATGTGTGGTTTGAAGGTGAGTCGTGGGTCTAAAGTGATGCCTAGGAATTTTGCTGTTGTGACAAAGGGTATGGGAGTGTTGTCTAGTTTCAGTGGCTGTAAATATGTGTGTGGCTTATAGCCGAAGATCATGCATTTGGATTTGTGTGGTGCAATGTGTAGGTTTAGTAATGTTAGCTTGTCGTGGAGATCAGTTAGGGCGTTCTGTAGCATTGTTACTGAGTGGTCCGGTGAGTCTTGTGATGTCCAGAGTACGATGTCATCTGCGTATAGTGCAATTTTGACTGGGAGGTTGTTGGGGATGACTGAGTTCAGGCCGAGAATGAAGAGGAGGGGGCTGAGAACTGAGCCTTGCATTAAACCGGTTGTGGGGAATTTAGTGTCTGATGTGTGGGAACCAATTTTGACTTGAAATGATCGTTTTAGGAGATAGAAGTGTAAGTAGTGTAGTAGTCGGCCCTGTATGTCTATGTTTGAGAGGTGTTGTAGGAGCGCTGTTATGTTGATGGTATCGTATGCTTGTTTTAGGTCCAGGAAGACGGCGACGGTGGGAAGCTTTTTTGCCGCCGCTTCCTGGATGTGTGTGATGAGATAGGTAAGGTTGTCTATGCAGGATCTGTTGGGAAGGAAACCTGATTGATTGGGAGCAATGAGTTTTTGGGTCTGGATGATGTAAAGGAGTCGTTTTTTGACAAGTCGTTCGAAAAGTTTGTGGAAGCAGCTGGTGAGGGCGATGGGGCGGTAGGAGTCGCATAGAGTGGAGTCAGTGTTTGGTTTAGGGATAGGTATAAGGAGGGCGTGCAGCCATGATTGTGGATATGTATGTGTTGTCCATGCAGTGTTGTATGTTTCGAGGAGTACCTGTACTGCTTGTGTTGGGAGGTGTTTGAAGAAAGAGTAATGTATATTGTCTGGGCCTACGCTTGTATTTCCTGTCTCTGCAATTGCAAGTTCTAATTCGGTGAGTGTAAACCTAGTGTTGTAGAGGTGTTGACGTGTGTGTCGGATGGGGGGCGGGGGGTTCTGTGGAAGTGTGGATGATCTAAGGTGGTAGGTGTGTGCGAAAATATTGGTGATTGTTTGGGGGTCTGTGATGGTGTTGTTGTTCTGTCTAAGTATGATGGCTTTTATTGGTGGGCGTTGTCGGGTCTGGAATGTTTTCAGGAGTGACCAGATTTCGCCGAGAGAGGTGAATCTGTTAAATTGAGTAGAGAAGTTCATCCAGGATTTCCTTTTTTCGTGTTTTATGGTTCGCTTGCAGAGTGCCTTGAGTTGTTTGTACCTGGTGAGTGTGTCCGGTGTGCGGTGTCTTTCGTATCTGTGTCGTGCATGGTTCCTCGCGCGGATTGCCCCGTGGCATTCGTCGTTCCACCAGGGGGCCGCGCGAGGCTTGAGTTGGTGGCGTGGTTTTGTCTGTGGTATGTGTTGGTGTGCTGTAGTTAGGAGAATTTCGGAAAATTGTTCTGGTGAGAGTTGTGGGTTGTGGGCTGTTTGTGCGGCTAGGGAATCTGAGAAGGGTGTCCAGGATGCTTTTTTAAGATTCCATCGGCCAGGGGGAGAATTTGGTGGGCCGGTGGCTGGGAGTTGGTGGAAGGTAATGATTATGGGTGCGTGGTCACTAAAGAGTGGGTCGGGATCGGCGGCCCAGGTTAAAGAAAGAGATATGCGCGAGGAAGCAAGGGTTACGTCTGGGGTCGTGGGAGGGGTAGTGGCGGAAATAGGTATAAGGTAGGTTGGTGACCCAGTATTAAGTACGGTGAGGTTGTGTCGGGTGGCTAATGTGATGAGTGTTAGTGCTCTGTGATCAGGTTGTGTTGTGCGGGTGTCCCATAGTGGGTGGTGAGAGTTGAAATCTCCGGTGACTATGACCGGGGTGTGGATTTGGTCAAGTGCTTTATTTAATTCCGAAAGGGTGTCTGCGTGTCGCCGGGGGGGGTCATATATGTTAACAAGTGTGTAGGCGTTGTTATGTATGTGGATTTCAGTGAGTAGGATGTCTGCTGTGGTGTTGAAGTGTATCAGGCGATGAGGTGTGGTGTTCCTAACGTACGTGCAAACACCGCCTGACCTGTGTGCGTGGTGTGAGTCTTGCCTGTGTAGTGTGTATTGCGAAATGTTGAATTGGTAAGGATCGTTGGGTTGGAAGTGTGTTTCTTGAATGCATAGTGCTGTGTGGGTTGTTTGCAGTGCGTAATGTTTGAATTCGTGCCAGTGTCTGATCAGTCCGTGTGTGTTCCATTGGAGTATGGTGTTCATTGGTGGTGGGTGTTGGCTCGAGTGAGCGGCTTCTTAAGGGCGTGTCTACCTTTAGGCGTTTTTTTGGCCTGTCTGTAGGTGGGTGGTGTCAGGTGTAGGGGTGTTGTCAGTTCCGAGTCGGTGGAGTAGTGCTCAGTGTCCGAGGGGTCGTCTGTACCTGTAGTGCCCTGGTCTCTAGTGTGAGGTGGGTGCGGTGCCGAAGCGTCGGATGCCGGCGATGTTTGTGGCGATGGTGATGATGTTGGGTAACTCAGTGGTGGTGGAGGGTATGAGGGTGGAGCGGTTGTTGGGTGGTGGACTGGTGGTGGTGGTGGTTGTTGAGTTGCACGCGGGCCTGTGGTGGTTGTCGGTGTTGGTGTTGTCATGCATGCGGCAGGTGTTGAGGTGTGTTGTGGCTTGTCTGTTGTTTGTGTGCCGGCGTTCCTAGTGTGTTTTGGTGTGGGCAGCGTCGGGTACTCCTCGTGAGTTGTTGGCGGTGGTGTGTGGTGGGGCGTGCCGGGCTCTGGACGGCGGCGAGCAGGCCACGCGCGCTGCGGGTCGACCAGCCATGCTCTGGCCCGGGGCAGGGACCATCCCTCAAGATGTACCAGGCGCAGGACCTCCCGCTCCATGGTCCAGGTTGGGCAGTCCCGGCTCCAGGCCGCATGTTCGTCCCCGCAAGCGGCGCAGCGCAGCTCGCCGCTGGAGCAGGTGTCCGTGTCATGAGGCCCGGCACAGCGGCCGCAGGTGGTGTTTGTGGAGCGACACCCCCCCCCCTTGTGTGCCCATATCGCTGGCACTTCTGACAGCGTCTAGGGAGGGGTGCGCGAGGCTGGACTGTATACCTCATGTAGCCGGCCTTCAGGTAGGCCGGGGGGTATCCGTGTGGTGAAGGTGATGATGAGGATGTGGTTGGGGCGTCCCGACCTCGGAGGCGGCCTATAGGCGGCGGAGACCCCCTGGTCCCCAAGCTTGAGGGCCAGGTCCTCCACCGACACGCAGGCCAGCTCCGGGGCCAGGATGGTTCCCTGGGAAGTGTTGAGGTGGGTGGCCGGTGTGATGGTGACAGGTGTGTGGTGTATGTTCTTAATGGTCGGCAAAATCCGACCATCGATGTGGTCATTGGCTTGAATGAGGAGCGCCCCTGAGCGTATTTGGTTGGCGTGGAGGGGCGCCCCTGTGAGGTGACTGATGCACTCCTCCACCAGCCAGGGGTCCAGGGAGCCCATAGGCTTCCCGTCCCCCCGGCGGCAGAGGAAGAACTCTCCCGTGGGTGCTTCGGGTGCGTTCATGTTGCGGTGAGTGTTATGTGGTGTGTGGTACGTGATGTTGAGAAAGAGGTGGTAGGTGGCAGGTGAGTGTAACAGTACAATACAATTACAAAACACTGGCGGAGGGTGCGGAAGGGCGAGAAGAAGGCCCGACAGGTGTAAAAGTAGGGCAGGAAAGTTCAAGAGAACACAAAGAAAATGGAAACTGTGCTTGAAGGGAGCACGGTTAGGAAAGAGCAGAAAAAGATCGTGCAGAAGGCACTAG
Organism: Ashinkailepas kermadecensis; assembly: GCA_034440615.1. Classification (NCBI taxonomy): domain Eukaryota; kingdom Metazoa; phylum Arthropoda; class Thecostraca; family Neolepadidae; genus Ashinkailepas; species Ashinkailepas kermadecensis. The sequence continues at coordinate 9,261 of JAOTOM010004215.1, forward strand.
AGGGAGAACGGGGGTGGGCTGGGGGGGCGACCGGGAGGGAGAGGCAGCACCGCCGGACTGACCGTACTGTAGAAGAAGGCGTCAGGAACGAAGAGGCAGAGGAGTAAGATCCTGAAGGCCAGATGTAGATGAAGAAGAAGTCTGGGTCGAAGGTGTGGAAGACGGAGGAAGCTAGAAGATCTAGGAGAGAAGATGTAGTCGCGGAGGAGGTGGTGAGGTAGAGGCAGCGGGAGACGATGAGACGGTAGCAGGAGGCGATGAGACGGAGGAAAGAGGGAAGGTTAAGTGAGTGTGTAGGGTGTGTGTGAGTGACAGACGGGTGGCTGGTGGCTAGAACTGATGGTATCAGGAGCTGTGTGTGTGTGAGTGTATGGTGTGTGTGGAGGCTGTTTGACGGCGGAGGCGACTGCTGTCTGAAAGTCGGCTGGCGTCTAGGCTGGGCACTTGGAAGTGACTGCGGTGTTGGAGTGGGACTTGGCGAATCAAAAGCGGGCTGGCTCGACGTTGGTTTAGGACGTGCGAATCAATAGCTTGAAGATAGTATGTGGATATATACCACCAGAGCAAGGCGATATATACCCACCAGAGTATATTAAAGGTATTAAAGAACGGGTACACCCAAGTTTAGTATATTTTCAGATCTAGTATATACTGTGCCTTGGTGACGTCACAGCTAGAATATGCGATATTCTACTAGAATGTGGTGGACATCTGGCGATTATAGAATCCTATAGTAGAATTTTCCAAATCTAGCAGATTCCTGGCAATTGGTGATATAGTGCCGCAACCGCGGCAAAAACTTCACGTGCTTCATTTTTCTTATTTTTCTATAATTTTCATTCGAAAAGAGCATATGGTACTATGGCATGCTTTACTTTCTCCTGTATTCAGCTGACACGAGAAAGCAAAGGATGACATGAAAAAGAGTACAAAGAATGAGAAAGAACGTTCAATTTAATTTAACAGCAGCTTCCTTTTCTGCCGAAGCTCGACGCACGACTGGCCTTGAGGGCCAGCCGGTCGTCATGGCAACGACTTAGGCCCCGCCCTCCGGGAGTCGGCCGGCCTGTTTTGTGTAATGTCCTCGTTTACCGGCAAAGAAACATACTTTTTCGGGGTGACAAAAGTAAAAACGATCCGGATTCGTATGTAGAATTATTCAGGAATTCGCATGGTATCAAATTTGCCTATACACAATGAAAATTGTCTGCGTAAAGCCGTGGAAAATATTGGCTATTTTGGCTTGAGACGCACGCAAAGTGCTGCCGAGTATCGCCTTGCTACGTCACAGACCCGGAATAACTTGACCCCCCCTCCCCCCGGCATGCACTACTTCTAGGAGATTATCTGTATTGGTGGTAGGTAGGTATGTAGTCTATTGCAAACTTGAAGACAATACCTGACTTGAAAATTAAAAATATCATTATAGATAGAGACAAGGTGGAGATGGCTGATGGGTGGCGTTTTGTATACTTTTGAGGGGGGGCTTTAACCTTTTCCCCAATGTTGGCTTTCCCCCCTCCTGTAATATCAATGTTTGCCATGAAATATGCGGTGGGCCCCAGGGTTGGGTTTGTGCTTTGCACCTAATCCTGGATGTAGAGAAGATAATTTTAGCAAATTTGTACTTTCAGACAATTTCGAATTATTGGAATTTCTTTTTCCAGTTTGATGCTTCTCACCATTTATTTATTTATTTCACGATACATGCCCTCCACGTATAGGGGCTGTTATGGACAGTCTGGGTTAAGAATGGGCTCTACATGACCAATGAAGTAGGTGCACCCTAAAGCCGAAATAACTAACTATCTATGGTTGGCATGATGTAGCTATTCATTTCCTCTGCAAGTGCATACTTTTCAGTTAGCAGATGAAATTACTCCCAAATGGGGCTTTTAGTTGGGTAACAGCACACAAATAATGTTGATTTTTATTTAAAAAATCAACATAATCTAACCTACCTGGTAAATTTACAGCTTAAAGAAGCTTGGTTTCTTCAAATTTATTTTTCCAGTGCAATGCTTATGAATGTACCTAACATGATATGCAGCCACTGATTTCCTCTGCAAATGCATATTTTTCAGTTGGGAGGCAAAATAACACCAAAAAATGGGCTTGGAATTGGGTAATATAGCATGAAATGTAATGTTCAAAATAAATATAAAGCATAACCTAACCTAACCTTGTGCAACATTCCATGTAAGAAATCAATTTCTTTTTAACAATTAGTAATTTTCAAACTATTAAAAAATAAACAAATTGAAAAACCTAAACTAACCTAGCCTAGCCTAGCCAGACATGTTTTCTTTCAAGAAAAAAACAACATTTTTTGTGATTTTTTAAATGACAAAAAGGTATAGTTTACAACAAAAGCCTAACATAACAGAACCCAGTGTTTTGTAGCATGCTTTTTTGAACATCATTTTTGGTTTGTTAACACTAAAATATGATTGCAATTAATCTCCTTCAAAATAGGGAGCAAGCTTGCACAAAGAACTTTGTGTTGGCAACACTGGCCATCTCTCCTGCCCACATTGGCTTCCTTATTCAGGTGTTACCTACATGCTGCATCCATGTGACATTCACATTGATCCAGTCTTTTCCCATGAGACAAGCCTGTGGGGAACTGCTGGTTATGATGTAGGAAGGAAAAGCAAAATATGAAGCACCAAAATGAGGAAGCCTGGGCTATTTCAAGTGCTGTATGTCACACAGGTTATGATTTGTGCATACATGTTCACAGGATGTGCTAACATGAATATGAATAATTGTATTTTTGTATTTTAACAGTTTAAAAACTTAACTTAAACAATAACTTCTTGAATATAGTAGTATCAAGTACGCACTTTGACATGACTGAGACAGCCAGAGGATGATATTTCAGGCCACAGTGCTTTGCATGACCAAAATGGATAACCACATAACCAAAATTAGTATTTAACATCACAAAATAGAAGTGCTATTCTGCAAAACCAAAATGGATGACCTGACCACCAAGAGGCCAGTTCCTACCAAATTTGGTAGTTTTCTACTAAATTTGAATCAATCCTAGTAGTTTCCTTATAGGATTTGGAAGTATTTGGAGGGAGATACTTGTGTAAATTTAATTTGGAAATGAGTATGAATAAGGTAATGATTCATGGTTAAAAAGTGAATACAAGGGCATGAAAAGGATATTAAAGCATGAGAAGGGATGACTGCTCTCAAGGACAAGGGAAAAATGGTTTGTTTGTGGATTGGCATCCAGAACATTGTCCTCTCCAAAAGATTATCATCCATTTTCTCATTTGGAGGTTGAATCTTGCTGTCAGACATTGAACTGCTCTGTGGCCAAGTGCTCAAGATTCACTGGAAAGTGCAAACTAAGATTCTGATGCCACAGGTTTCAAGAATTTGATTTGATCACCCAAAATTTCCCTTTCATGCAGGATTACAACCCTGCCTGGGACATAACCAGCTTGTACAGCCCAGTATATTGGTCGGTCATGGAGGGGAGTGGACTAAAGCCACCTGCAGTGGTGCTTATTACCCATGAATGTCAATCAGTATGGTAGGTGGCTTCAAATTGACGAGGGCATCATTTTCTCTCCCACCTTTCTCCTTCCCTTTCCACACGTACTTCTACCTGGAACATACGTGTCATTAGTGGGAAATGTGTCTTCCGCTTCCCCACATTCTTTCGAGACAATGCAAAAATGCAAAAATAATGGACACATGCACAGTTTCTCGTCGCCACAAATTCGATGCGCCCTAAAGCCCTAATAGCTAACTTCTCGTCGCCACATATCCGCAGGTGCTCCGCCATGCGCAACGTGGAGATAAAGGCGCGTGTGCATGACCTGGCGCGGTTGCGTGAGCTGGCGGCGGAGCTGAGCCGTTCTCCAGGCGAGCAGCTGGACATGACCGACACCTTCTTCCACTGCAACGTCGGCCGACTGAAGCTGCGCGAAATGAATGGTGGCGATGAACTGATCTTCTACGACCGGCCGGATGCGAGTGGGCCGAAAGTGTCCGAGTTCTCGCTGGCCCAGATCGGCGGCGACGTGGCGGCGCTGCGCGAGACGCTCAGCCGCGCGCTCGGTGTGCGCGGTGAGGTGCGCAAGACGCGTTTTCTGTACATGGTCGGACAGACGCGTGTGCATGTGGACCGCGTGGCCGGACTTGGCGACTTCATGGAGCTGGAGGTGCAGCTGCGTGACGACGAGACAGCCGAAGACGGCCGAGTCATCGCTGAGGACCTGATGTGGAAGTTGGAGGTGCAGCAAGCTGACCTGCTCGAAGGCGCCTACATGGACATGCTGGACAAGCAGCAGTAGCGCACTGTGTTGCATGGATAGGTATTATTTGTGCGTTTTTCCTGGTGTAAGTCGACGGAGCCTTTCCACTGCTATGAATGTCATTGCTTCTGTCGTGCACTTTCAGAATATATGTGCTTTCCTTCTGCTTAGCACCAGCCTCCATAATGGTATTGCTTTGTGTACTCGATTATCCGTCGGCTTTGTCACCGACACTACCTCGTGGTTATTTTGTATACTCTTGGTGGGAACTGAACTGTAGGATGCTGATAGTCATGAATAGCTTTTAGTGTAATGGTCACATGTGATGTTTTGTCGACATGCCGCCATGTTTTTTTTTGCAAGCAAGCAACAGACGAGTGTTCAGAAATTGGTTCATATTTTATATAAAATGTTTCTCATGATCTGGATGTCGTGACATCCAGGACGAACACCAGATCAGCGTTATCGCGTTTACGCCTGGGATTCGATAGTATGTTATATGCACATTGTTAGGTGAGCGTAAGGCAGCAGGCAGAATTTATATACGGTGGAGTATTGGTTGCAGTTCACAACAGCGTCCAAACAAGTTAGCTTACACTGCGTATGTCCCTCCAGGCGGTGGCTGTACGTGTGTATTTTGGCACCGACCTTTTACGGGTGCTTCATAAATCTCCCTCATATGAATGTGTTACCCACCGCTAAGCTCCACCATTTGCTATCGAAGCTGGCCCCATCGATTTGACTTTTGGGAGATTTTAACGCCCAACCACACTGCGGGGATGCTATGACATCAATACGCGTGGTCGACATCTGGAGTCTTTTATTCTTCACGAAGCGCTATGCGTCTTAAATATAGTACATACCTTTCTACGCCTTCAGGCAACACCACGTTAGATCTCAGCCTGGTCAGCCCTCAACTGACCCAGTACTTCAAGTGAACGGTGGATTCCGACCGATTGGGGAGTGACCATTTTCCTGTCTGGCGGAGATACCTGGACAACCTAATTTTGGGCTCTCGTCCGCAGCGATGGAATTTTAAGAAAGCGGACTGGAAGAACCTCCAGGAGGAAGCCGAAAGTGTTTTGCTCCGAACCAAGAGACTTGCCACTTTCAGCGATGGAATTCACAGCACTTCTGGAATGTGTAGCGTCATGTATCCTCAGAACGCCTGTACTTCCTCACCGCACCCCTGTACCGTGGTGGACGGAAAAGTGCCGTGACGCCATCTGAGCTCGGAGACTGGCGTTCCAAGCATTTAATCGGAACAGCACCACCACCAACTTAATAGACTTCAGACGGGCCCGCGCTTTTGCCTGGCGCACCATACGAGACGTCAAGCGTTCATCGTAGCGTGAATATGTTTGCTCACTAAATCCACCCACCAACCTCCCTGGTTAAGTTCCGCATTAAGAGTGTTTTATTTTATTAAAAAAGGGGCCCCGCATCACATAAATGCGATGCGAGACCCCTTTTTTGGCCCAAAGCCTTGCGTTATATACATCTAGAGCCAGACGGAGGCAAAAAAGCGGACAACGAACATAGGAAAAGCGCCAAGCACATACAATCACATGTGGCAGATGTGATAATTAGCTGGGATGAGTGCCAGCTGACGCTACCCGTCGCCTCCCTCTGGGCGATTCAGGCGCGAGCCGTCATTGCGGTCGGCCCGGCGGTGGAGTCCCACGTCTCTGACATCTCGCCGTCGATCTCCAATAGATGCGATGGCACATCGCAGTCCCAAGGAGGACTTGGATGCAGATGTCCTCCATTTTCTGTACTTTGATACCCAACTTGGCCAGGTCCGCGACCGAAGTCTTTGACCAGCAGCCTCGCCAGTTTAAAGTGACCGATGTTATTGTCCCTTCTCTCAACGGACCAACCGTAGTTGTGTCCGAGTTGTTAATGCCCGCGTATGATCGTATTGCTGGCGTGTCATAATATGCCACTTTGCGCCGGTGCGCGGCTTCTAGGTCTCCGTTATCCGCAACTACCTGCACATCGATAATATGAGAGTGCGCTCCTTTCGTCACCACCAAGTCGGGTTTGCAAAGCCCGGCTGGTGTTGAGATGGCCGGTTCCACCTCGGTTACGAATCCCTTTCGTCTCAGGGCATCCGCCAGCATGGCCGTGACACGGTCATGCCGCGTAATTCGAGGTCCCCATGGCCTGGGACACGTCTGGCTTATATGAGCCAGCGAAGCGCTTTGTCGACATCCGGCATCACACTTCGGCCTGGAATCGCGGCCTCTTGCCGCCCGCTCGTCCTTGTCGAACAGATTCGCTCGGGTTTTAATGGCGGCGACGAATCGCCAACCACTAACCCTTTTCGTGCCCGCGTGGACCCAGGAGGTCGCGCCGGGCGCCACCGGGACCCAGGTCTGCCGGAGCTTTCAAAAGTCGTATCTGGTCCAGGACCAGTTGTTTATAGGCAGGTTGTCGCCTTTTCCCTTTAATAGCTTCCACCGATCTTTGTGGAAATTTCCGGTTCAGGGCCTGGTTGATAAACCGGGTACCCTTTACCGTCAGACTAGCCTCATCCCGCGCCATCATGGCGTCCTCCTCCACGTCCCATCTAGGTTTAGTCTGGGCTGTCTGTAGTGCAGCCAGAGGTCAAGAAAGTCGCCAACTTGCCTACGCTGGTAGGTAGCAAGATTGGCCCTCAATATCTCACTCAAGTAGCAATTTATCCATGACGTATTGAAATAAAAAGAAGTGACTGGTCACGAATGCTTTCCGCAAAAACTAGTTTTGTAACGAACAGAAGACATCCAGATTATGACATATCACTGACTAATAGGCTGCTTCAGTATTGAGTGATACTGCATCACCCCATGGGTTTGCCCATGACATTGGTGGTTGCTTAATTAATACAGTACTATTTTGGTACTGAGTATCCGTTTACGAACCATATTATTCCAAGACCCATCTCTATGTCATTGTATATAGAAGGATGAATCCAAACGCTTACTTCACCAGGTAACAAGTGCTGGTAACTTTGATTGTGTTATTGGGCGTGATATGCACATAAAAAAACATGTATTGCACATCATAATACATTTCTAGGCCTTTAAATAATAAATTAAACTATAATTAGTTGATTTAAGGTCATATCAATGAAAAAACAGCAGCAGACACCCCAAAAGGACCATAGTGCAGGCACAAATAACACCAACGCGACCGCCAACTTCTGGGTAACGTGTTACTTGAGTCACAATTTTGGAGTAGAGCAGGTGGCGTTGCGAACAAGTGAGGAGCTAAAAAGGTGGCAGCACCGTCGCTCAAAAGGAACAATATCATTTAAGCCGGACCCAGGTAGCAAAAAGTGCATGTTTCGTTCTCGTAGGTAGCAGTCTAGAAACATTCTTGACCTCTGAGTGCAGATGCCTCGGCGTAGAATATGTCCGGATGCTTGGACCTTCTATGTACGCCGAGGCCTCTCACCGTTCGGAAAACTCCGTCGCAGTCGGGGCATGCGACTCCATCGCCACGACGACCCGCTTGCTGGTCGGGTTCGGGGTTTTGGGTACTCGGTTCGGGGGCAGTCACTCCCCAGAGAGCCGAGGATATGGTAAATTACTGGTACCGAGTGTTGGACCGAGTGAGGATGGCAGCCTCAAACGGCGAAAACCCTTGCTCCGTTGGCCGGCCCGATTTCGGGCATCCAAAGATGAGGCGGACCTGCATCAAGGTTACATCCTGTTACGGGCCGTTACCAGCGCTCACCGCTAGGAGGTGGAGCTAGGAACATGTCGGGGGTGAGCCGACTTCGAGCGCCAAAGTCAGTTCAGTGCGGCCCCACTTCCCACGCCATCAATTGGCGACTGTGAGGTAGCTCACACCATTGGGTGTTGCTAACGAGATGGGCTCTGCCCTGGCCGACTTAAGTCGTGCATGCAACACCGCCCCACAATTTATATGTCACAAAGCCCGCTGTGAAGCAACTACAGTGAATTTATCCACTACAGAACACCATAGGTACAACCGGCGTTTTACACTGATCGAACTTACATTTGCCAATGAGTCGTTGCGCAGTGCTTCTGGGGGGCCTGGTAGGATACACAATCAGCTATTTCGACACCTATATCTTCATCTGTGGTCGCCGAGCTATTGCGTATATTTATTCACACTTGCCCGCTTTTTCCCTTGCAGGTCTTCAGCCAACTCGGAGTACTGGGAAACGTATCCCCTTCCTAAAGAGTTGAGGGCCTCAGAGAAACCATATTCCCCAATTGCATTTAGCATTACGACTGTCAAGGGCGGATCTATACATTTGCATAAGGGCACCTCGTGCCTTTTGCTAAAACATTCGTGCGGGGCGGATGGGGGTGCACTCGAGCACACTAAAGGGGCGCAATTTCTCTCAGAAGGACGCCTCTGACTTTAAGAAAATCGAGGGGGTGCACTCGAGCAGTGAAGGGGCGCCTTTTCCTTACAAGAGGCGCATCTGGCTGAAAACATAGAGCAGGGTGCATTTCAACATACTGAAGGGGACCACTTTTCTCTCAGAGGGGTACCTCTGGCTGAAAAAAAAAATGACTGTGCACTCAAGCCTTCCCAGAGGGGCACCTTTTTCTGTCCGGAAGGACGCCAATTTCCATGGGGCACATGCCTCAGTGCCCCCACCCTGTTTCCTCCCTGACGCCTATGAATGTACGCACACTGGGTAAAGTCGGAGAGGGAGACGATCGTCCCCCTTGATGATTTCGTCTAGTTACGTGCCTGGCCCCCTGACCTGGCAACATGTAGGCGCCTCCAAAAGTTATATCCCCACATTCCTTAGCGCAATCCCAGATCTGCCATGGAGTAGAATCTCGTTACTCCCTCCGTACATTGCTTGCCCCCATACCATTTTTACTTCATAGTCGCTGCGGAACGGTTCGGGATTGTTTTGATAATAAATGTACAATATTTATGAGCCATCAACCCAAAATAATTTGTATTATTATATAGCAAAAGAATGTGCCTTTCAAATAAGGAAGGCTTTTATCTTCAAGATGCTGACATTTTGGCGCTTGGCTTCCTCAAAAAGTGACCTCCATCCATTACGATAACCTTATGAAGGAAGACCTTCATTCCGCTGTGACGTTTTGCTGCAAATATGCTTTGGTGGGGGCCGATTGGGGCCTTTGGCTGTTGTGATTCGAAATACATAAGGCTGAATCCGCAGGGGGTGGCGCTAGGAGGCGGGCAGGTAGGTCATAATTAGGCAGTTTAGTAGTCGAGAGATAGGTGTGCAGGTAGGTGCCTACCTAATCTTTTTTTTGTAAATTTGTGTTTTAGTTCGCACACGATATTTGAAGAAAAAAGTATTGTAATGACATTAATTTACCTTAACATGGTTAAGATGATGTGATCACTCATTTCTGGTCCAAATGATACTTTTCAGTTGGCATGCAAAGTAATACCAATAAGGGTCTTTGGTGAGGAAATATGTAATAGAGAAGATGGTAAAATAGAACCCTAACCTAGCCTAGGAAGTAAATTTGTGCTTTAAGGTGTTTTTGATTTTTTTTTCACAATGCCATGTTTATGAATGCAATTTGGAAGATGTGACCACTTGTTTTTGGCACTCATGCTTCCTTTTCAATGTGAATGATATCATAGTTACATTGGTATGGTGTGATAATGCCATGGTGGTGCATAACAAGCATACCCCACTTCGTTGGAGATTGGCAAAGCAACAAAGATCTCTCCAGTTGGCAGGTATGCTCTATATCGTGTATTCCTGCTGACTGAATGTGCGATTGGTGCAGTTGGTTAAGTCATCTGCTTTTCATACTGGTGGTGGTTGGTTTGAATCCTGGCATGGCTTCATTTTTAACCTGATCACACAGTCATTAACAGTCAGGGTTGTTGGTTAATGTTGCACTTTATATTATTTTACACTATCATATAAGTTACATGATGTACTAATATTTTATATGAAAGTAATGAGGGGAAATACTCAATTAAAGCCTACTCATGCAATGAATGTCCATTTGGACCATCTGGAATTATCATTGTAGAACTTTGGGTATATATTAAGATGAAGGTAAAATTGGATTTTGGGGGAATTTTTTTATGGGTATTTTAACGTGAAAATGACAATGCGACCACTTATTTTGTCAGCAAATGATTACTTTTCGGTTGGCAAAGAAATACATGATCAAAATCTGCACTTTACAAATATAGCACATCACATAATTATACGTACCTGGTGTGTTACATACGTGATAAAGAAGAAATTCAACATTTCATCCACTTGATTTAATACTCTGACATCAAAAACCTTGTGTTTCTACCTTGCTTCAACATTTATTTCTGAGAATTCACACTCCCAAACTGACACGTCCGCAATGCAACCAAGGCCGGAAGTTCCTTGCTATGCAGTAATTGTTAAGGGCAGTGCTGTCAATGTCCCACATCCTCAAGAAGGTGTAGTATGCACATTTACTAGGAGGGGAAGTGTATTTAGTGGGAATATTTACCAAACTTCCAGAAGTTTAGTAGGTATTGTTACTAAAGTTGCCTATGGAGATATATACAATGTTGCATATATTTGATGATGTCATGGCCTAAAAATTTGTTTTGGAGGATTCTGGTTTTCTGGTTAGGTTAGATTATATTATGCTATAATACATTTTATATATTATGCTACATTATATTAGTCTAGGTTAGGTTAGGTTATTTTATTTATTCTATGATTTATTTATTTAGTAGTCGGTCACTCAGCAGACAAACCACATTAGTGGTGTCAATCGGTTACCAAACCGATCGGATACCGAAAAATTACCAATACCGATTCGGTAATCGGTCGGACAAACATTAATTTTTCGGACACATTTCGGTAATGCTACTAATGCTGCGATGGACTTAATTTCATGGACTTAGTGGCATCATAGTTTGTTTGCCTGACTCTAAATTGCCTTAGTAGCTTGTGAGTAGTAACTCGTAAAGCACCAATTAAAAAAAAAATTGTGCATACCAGTGACGTTAAACTAGTCTGCCAATACCAAGGGGTGCCGAGCACTGACGTTACCCGTGAACAAGGTGCACGTGTGTTTTGTTTTTACTAGTGCCCCACTGCCCAGAGACTCAAATGACACGATTGTCGTATTGTTTCGGACCGAGAAGAGCCGTCAGCCGCTGCAGTCTGCCTTATGTTTCTATAGCATTGGGTCCGTCAAAGAAGGCACGTTCTTTAATCTTTTCATAATCACATTGATTGTATGAGAATTTGGTATGGCAGCATCAGATCTCGTAGGCAGAGGTGACATCAAGCTCATCGAGCGACTCATAAACTCAGGGAGTGAGCGAATATCATACGTGGCAGGGGTGTCAGGACCAGCAAGCGGTAATGATCTATGGCGGATATTTGTCAGAGTTCGGCTGGATGGTGCGATCTGTCAGGTCGTGAAATGCAAAGTGTCCGACGGTCATCACTCATCGCACAGGGACGTCCTACGACCATTCCTCTGGGCGATGTTCGGGCTCGTCAGGCCTGAAGCGACACAGCTGTCCTAAGAGGAGCAGCCAAACCCCCATAATGGCTCTTCTCAAGAAACAAATTCCGGAGGGAGCGATACGATCCGAGAACAAGTTGGTCGCAACAGCTCTAAGTGACGTCTGCGCGGAAGACCTCCGGCCGTTCAACTTCGCCGAAGGTTCCGGTTTCAAGAAGGCTGCCCAAACCTTCATCAACCTGGGAGCCAAATACGGCCGAATCGAAGCCGATCAGGTCCTGCCCGGAAGAAACACCATCGCCAAGGAAACGGAAGCACGGGCGAACATAGTGCGCGCCCGACTGAAGGAGGAGCTGTCATCACAGCCGCATCTGACAGCGAGCACGGATCTCTGGACGGACGAGAAGACATCCACGTTATACAATACGATCAACATCAGCTATATCAACGATAAATTGGAGCTGAAATCCAGGGTGGTCGGCACGGAGCCGCTGACGGAGAGACACACGGGTGTAAACCTGTTTTCTGCCATGCGCCAAAACCTGGAGGCTGTGGGCTGCTGGCAGAGCAATGGTGCCAATATAAAGTATGTGACGGACAACGCGACAAATAACAAGGTGGCCTTCCAGGACAGAGGGCGGGGATGGCAAAGCTGTTTTTGCCACAACATGAATCTCGTGATGCAGGATGCTCTGAAAGATACGCCAGATGTATCGGCCATGTTGGATGCGGGTAAGAAACTGGTCAGATTTTCCAAGAAGAGTAACGTCAACACCATCATCAAGTCGTCTGACCCGAACGGCCGCGGGCTGAAGGCCTCCATTCAAACAAGGTGGAACTCCGAATTCACAATGCTGGAGTCCATCTGTCACGCACACACGACCCTGACCACCATGGTCGGTGTGGCGGAAAGAGAGGAGTCGCCAGGTGCATGGACCTTCTGGATAAGGCGGACCTGGAGGGGGTAGTCGGCGTGCTAAGGTTCTTCAACGACGCGAGCAAGCAGCTGTCAGCCTCTCAGCAGCCTACCACCTTCTTGGTGCCCCTGGTCCTGGAACATGCCAGGCGGCAGCTCCAACCTGCGCCCTCTGACAGGACCATCGTCAGGCACCTGAAGGCAAGCCTCCTTCGCGGGATGACCGGCGACAAGTTCGGTGCCAAGGCGTCTGATGATCAGTACCTGGCCATGGCTCTGCACCCCCGGTACAGGCGACTTCAGCAGCTGCCTAATTTCACAGAGGAAAGGAAGAGCGGCATCCAAGAGCTGATGAAAGCCGAGGCCATCGCTCTTTGCTTGCAGAGCGCGAATGGACCGGCAGAGGTAGCTGTGGCTAGTGCTACTGAATGCACAGCTTCAACATCCACTGCCTCACCCGCCACAGCCTTCAGCCTGGAGCTGGAGCCAATGTCGGAGGATGAGGTGGACGAACCAGAGGCGATCGGAAGGGACGGACAGCCAGAGGCGCGAGCCCGTGCAGCCGTAGAGCGTGAGTTGGCCGCTTACTTCATGGATAAGGCCGGAAAAGATGTAAAATCTGGCTCGGATCTTCTGGGCTACTGGAAGAGCAACGAGGAGCGATTGCCTTACCTGGCAGCGCTGGCACGGAGGGTCCACTCGACCCCGGCAAGCAGTGCGAAGGCTGAGCGGACATTCTCTGAAGCCGGTCGGATCGTTGAGAAACGACGATCCCGGCTGCTGTCAAGCAGGGTGGATGACCTGCTGCTCATCCGAGATAACAAGGACCTGCTGGCCAAGTAGATGGTAGTTGTGAGCCAACATTTCGTCATTAAATCATGCATGAAGTGAACACGTCTTTCAGAAATACGTTGTATCGTTTGCGGTTAACAGTCCACTGGCTACGAAGCAGATGTTTGCTAGTCAAGGTTTTCGTATTAGTTGCCAGATCAACACCGCTAGGAAAGTTATGAATAGACAAGTTATGGCTATAGATGGCTGATGCCTTCTAGGCCTGCTGGCTGTGTGTCTTCAGGAAATATGTCCCTTTCGTTAGCGATGCTCGCTTTGCAGTTTGCTTCAGCCCAGAGTCAGTCACGGTCTCCCGAATGTCCAGCAGACCGTATATTGTGCAAGGAAGTGTATTTCTTGAAATAAAGACAGAGTGCTTATGCTTTTTTTCTGAATTGAGCAGTGGCGCGGACGCTTTTTTTCTGGTTGGGACGGGAGCAAGAGGCGAGTGGGGGGGGGGTAACTGCCGCCCCCCTGACCCTCCTGTTCCTCCGCCTATGTTGAGGAGTCAAGCCTCATGCTGCCGGGTGTTTAGCGAAAGATCAAAGTAATAACATGTAGCTTGCAGTGATAAAAACGTATTATTTTGCCGTTTACTAATCATTACCATTCGAAGTTGAAAGTGTAACCGTTCAGTTTGAGGAAACGAAAATGTATTCATCTAGAAGGCTAAAAATGCAACATCTGAACGAGTACTTAGAAAGCAGAGCGAGGGGACGAGTGGTCTAGGGGTAAGATGCTCGTCTCACAATCGAAAGATTGTGGGTTCGAGTCTCACCTGTCGCTACTCTTCGCCCGCGACCAATCGGCGTGAGAGATTGGCGACGCTACATGACTCAACGGTCGACGTGTCGTAAAACCAATAACCAACCAAAGCAGAGCGAACCACCTACATACCTAGTTCCGGCCCGGTACATGCTTTGGACATGATCAGGTCTTGACTTTCAGATGAAATATTTTAAATGTTTTTTTTAATATATTTTTTTTTACAAAAAAAACATTCAAAATATTGTTCAATTTCCTGTAAATGATACTCGTATGGTAATTAATTATCTGCTTTCCCAAATATTGGTGTTTTTCACAATCGGTAATTTTTCGGACAATTTTGGTCTTATAATCCGATCGGTAATATTTCGGTCACCACGGTTATATGCAAATCGGTATCGGTTCGGTAATGATTTTGGAAATTCCGAAATATGACACCACTAAACCACATGCAGCAATGCACACCACTTGTATCAGTGTAAGCTTAGCCTCATGGTAAATTGGTTGTGCTGAAGTATCTTATATAATTATTCAGCTTTCTTTTGAGGATAAACATGCAAGTTCATAATTTGTCCGGCAACACAGTGCCGTTCCCAGCGGGGTTATTTGCTCAAATTGTTGTTGCTCGAATTCCACTGTCACAAGATTCAAAAGTTCCTTCTCGAAGCATCTGGCTATAAGCAGCAGACTTGTGCCTATGATGTCATCAATTGTATGACTGCCGTTGACTTAAAAGTAATCATTTGCTGTGAAAATAAGTGATCACATCATCTTCATCACATCAGAAAGCATACTATTACAACAACAAAAAATCAAAAAAAAAACACCTTACCTTGATCTTAGTATTTACCAAACTTTGTCTCTGGAGGGGTGCTTCTGCCCGAAAAAAGTAATTTGAGGGGGGCATTAAAGATGGCCACTGCATGACCTCTGTAGTCAATGCACCCCTAAGCCCAAATAACTAACTAAGGAGGCATTCAAATATCACATTGATCAGAAAAACATGAACACAGTGATGTCTATAAAAGTATAAACTCATTGAAGAGGGTTGAGGCAACCTAAAGCCCAAATAACTGACTAACAAATTCTTGAAGAGGAAGTTGAATGATATGGTATGGGACTGTGTCACAATTCACACACACACACACACATACCAAACCCATTCTCCCACTGATGAACAGACTGCTACTGATACATACTATTGTCTGTGATACTGACAACAGTCAGATTCTGCTGTCTGCTGCATTCCAACCTTTCTCAAGAATTTCAAGAAGTACTGTGAGGAATAGTAATTCAATAGGAAAGCCTAACCTAACGTAATCAAATCTACTCTAATCTAAGCTAATAATATATTATGATGTAAAAACAAGCAATATGTAGGTCCTGACACCTGTACATCACATCCCGGCCAGCTCCTCCTGACCGGCCCCACTTGTTCTTGCAGCATGGAGTTTCCAATTGGTTCATATGAACTAATGAGGGTGTGATATATGTGGCAAAAATGTGGAAACTAAGCATTTTTTGTTTGAAGAAGTGTTGAATCAACTGCATGGAGTGTTTTATTTCCTTTTTATAACATTTGAGAAGTGCCAGGTGAGGGATGGATAAATTGTGGCACGAAGAACAGCAGTGCAGCATGGATGGTGCATTATAGGAAAGATCACTATGATCAACCGAGGGGGTAAGCACGAGTCCCAAAACAAGTGGTCGCATCTTCTGAATCATGTTAAATAGCATGGCATACAGAAAGAAAATTCCCAAAACACCTTAAAGCACAAATATACCTCGTAGCCTATTAACACAAATGCTATAAAAATATCTATACAATAATATAATAGCCATGGGTTTGAATCATTGGTTATTGCTCAGAAATAATGGGTTGGAGACTGATTGTTTTCTATGAGAAATATTAAAATCTGGGGTTTGCTGTGGCATGAACGTAGCCAAGGAGGGGGTGATCACCCCCTCTTTGGGCTCCCATGGCCCCTGGTGCAGCCCAAAGGGCCCTGCCAATGGCCTCTATGCCATCCTCTTTGGGATCGCCATGGTGGAGATGGAAAGGCCAACACCACTTTGTATGGCCTTTGTTGGATCCCTAGGAACATTTACGAGCCCTTGTTACTCACAGGCCTTTATAAAACTTTTGAGCATGTATGAACACTTACGAACGTCTATGGGTCCTTACTGACGTCTAGGGTCCCTTACAGACGTCTACAGGCCATTTCAGGCACCTACAGGCCCTTTCGATGTCTAAGGCCCTTGCGAATGTCCAAGAGCCCTCATGGACATCCAGAACCCTTGCGGACGTTTGCGGGCTTTTACGAATGTCTATGGGATCCTTCCAACGCCTGGGGGCTTTACCAATGTACTAGTTTTACGAATGTTTACGAGCCCGTACAAACCTGTATGGCCCGTTTGAACGATTGCAGACCCTTACTATGGTTTATGGGCCCTAACAAGAGTTTACTTACCAAACATTAAATCAACGTTTTATCCCATGAAGTTTTGACATACTGAATATAGATATGTCTGGATCTTGGCGGTCTGCATTCCTGGTGCCATGTTTACTTACAATTTGAGAAGGGAGAGGATCCGATGATCCAGGCCCACAATGAGTATTACAAAATAAGGAAATAAATGCTTCATTTTTCTAACAAAATGGGCCAATTCAAAATATAGTGACCAAAATCTAAGGACTTTAAAAAAAACGTAGCTAGTCCGGCCCCCTTCGTGAAATCTGACGCCTCGTTGAACAATCCCTTGCTTCGTCACTGTCCTGGGATGAAAAGCTTTTGTTACTGAAGGTTATTTTGTGTGGCTGCACTATACCTGGAAGATAAACTCAATATTGATAATTACTTGTGACCAGTACTGCAAAGGAGGGTGTGCCTTGATGGCTTTGCAGTGTGGTCTTGATTGTTGAATTAAATGTAGCATTAAATTCGATGGTAATCTGTTATATATTGGTGCAGGTTTTATGTGTCCAACATCTATGTGTTTAGGTATTCTGCCATTACAAATCATTGGGTTAGGTTACAATATGTTATTATGTTTTACCATGAGCTTTTATGCTATTCAACATCGGTATGTGTACCTGTAAGTATGTTTTGCTGTTCTGCCCAAGTTCTCTCTAATGACTAGACATGTCCTTTACCCCATCGTTTTGGTGGCATTGAGGTTCCTTGGTATATATGATTATTTTGCAATACCGCTGTGTTTTCAGGTCCACCTCTTATCAAAATACCCATCAAAGTCCCTATGGTGTACATTTCCTATCTGCCACTTTGGTACATCCTTTTCTTCCATTACCTTAAAATTGAATGTGTTCACTTGCATAATAATTTCGTGATGCTTATGCAAATAATTGCAGTGCATCATAACAGAGCTTCCATGTAGAACGCTATAGTGATTCCAGATGGTAACATGCTCGTCGGTCTGCAGAACATGAGTGCGTTGGGCGCTCACGCCGGGCGCAAGACGGGCTGCGGCCGCCCACTGCAGTTCGTGGTGCCTGCGTGTCCTCCTCCACCTGAGCGGCCGCCTCAGCTGCCGCCACTGACCGCTGGTGCGGACGATGACGTGTGGGGCGAGGACCTGCCGGAGGGCGCTCTCGAGGAGGTCATCCTGCTGGAGTCGCAGGTGCTGTCGCCGTCGCGCGGCCGTCCAGCCCAGGCCAGCCCAGAGCCGGCGGTCGATTCCGGCTCTGGCATATGGGAGGACATGGACTTGGAGCTGGCCGTGCGCGAGCCGGAGCAGGAGCCGGAGTCGGAGCCGCGGGACGGAGTGGAGCGGTCGGCCGACAGCTGTGTGCCGGCGCCAGGTGTAGCTGAGCTTCAGGCGAAGCTGCGGAGGGTGGACGAGCAGAACGTGGCGCTGGCCGAGGAGGCGAAGAAGGCCAGGACGGACCGCTACACGCAGCAGGGCGAGGTAAGTCCACTTCCATCCTCTGTGTGGCCGGTTAAGTCGACTGAGCTGCCTTGTTTGATGGTCAGTCAGGATTAAAATAATGGTATTTCGTTAGGTGTGAGATGTCGAAACGAGCATAGCAAGATGTCGAAATTTTCCATGAAATTAGTGTAATTTATAATGCTTTTGATGTCTTTCAGACTAAAATTTGAGTCCATGGTGTAGGTACTTATGACTGGACCTTTATCATTTGTTTTGAGATTCATAATTTAAGAAGAGCTATATTCGGGGTAGGGATAATAATAACTTTGCTATGAATTGGTATTGTATGCCATATCACATTATAGGTCATCCCTTTGCCTGAAATTGCATTGCAAAATGTGTGTATCACCATTCCTAATCGAGAGCATGCACATGCTATTTATTAACGAGAACTGTTAGAAAGGAGACATAAAGACTTCATAAGCATTCATCAAAGAGCAAGATGCTGATACTTCTTGGAGAAGGATGTCAATTGAGTATTAAGAAAGTGGTATATTCCACCCTATTTCACGAATAATTTATCACTGGTCAGTGTTGTATGAATATGCGTATTTCTGAGAGTTGGTTCAACATGCATTGCCAGGTACTACACCCAAACTTTTAAACGTTTCGTTGGTGGTGGCGCGACGGATTATGAGAACAGTTTGCCTGGGAGGAACCTGTAATTTCCATCGGTATAGCTTGCCGTTGGAAAGTACGTTATCATGGTGTGAATTTTAGAATCAGCACGGCAGAAAACACCTGAGGCATTCAGTATCTTGCTTCGTCATTCACATCCACATTCATGTACTGCCTTTTCTCGGACACGGCACAATGGTCTGTCATGGCGTCATGACGTCGCGTGAACATACATATTGCAGTGACGCCGACACCTCGCATGCCGGTGGTTTCCCGGGGCTACCCGTTTGTCATGCCCCACGAGGTGGTAGGAGTCGCTGATAACTTGAGCCTGCCGCTGGTGCCGACAGGTGTCCGTGCTGCGAGCTGAACTGGCGAAGCGCGCTAGCGAGCAAGAGGCGCAGCGGCAGGAGAACCAGCGCCGTCTGCAGCAGCAGCAGGAGCAGTTTCAGGCCCTACAGCTGGCACTTGGCAAGGATATTGATGTGCTCAAGACGGAGCTACAATTCAGGGTGAGGCCCGACCAGTGTTGGGTGAGCATTTTGTAATCCTGGATGTGGAGAGGAAAAGTTTTGGTGGAATCACGTAAGGACGGTGTTGAAGTAATGTTTTTTTTTGTGTTAGGTGTAAGATGTAATGAGTACAGCAGGATGTCTGAATTTTGTCATCAAGGCATGCTAACTAGAATATCGTTTCAGTTTTTGAAACTCAATTTTGAGCCAATAGTGCACTCGTATTTCATACTCAGTCCATATTTTTTCATTCAATTTGTGCAACATACAGATACCTTTCTTAATGATAGCAATTGCAATACCATGGTATCAGCAGATGGCATGGTTTAACACACCACATGATAGATAACCTCTGTACCTGGAATTATGTTATGATATGCTTGTTGTATCACAATCTATAATGGTGAGCATAAGCATGATACTTTTACACAAAATACTCATAAATGAGCCATATTTTTTTGTTTAATTTCTGCAAATGGACAGATACTTTTATTAACGGTAGTGATTGCAATACCATGGTATCATCAGATGACATTGTTTGACGCACAAAAGGATAGATAATCTCTTCACCTGGAACTGTGCTACAAGATAATTGTGTATCACAATCCATAATGGTGAGCATAAGCATGATACTTTTACACAAAATACCTAGAAATGAGTCATGGAGACTTCATAAGCACACATCAAGAAGCACGATGTCAATACTTCCTTGGAAAGGATGTTCATTCAGTGGTCAGGAAGTGGTATATTCCACCTTATTTCACAAATACTTTATCAGTGGTAAGGAGATAATATTTTCTTGATACATGAGACACCATAACCTTAGTTTGTACTCTTTGGTGAATCATGAGTACTTGATCACGGATCAGTTTATTGTTCAAGAACACCATTCAACCTCCATATGATAAAAATGTGGATATTGTTCTGGATGCTAAAGAACATATTTTCCAACCTTGGGCCTGACTGAGAGCTTGCAGGGTGCAGGCATTTGAAAGCAGCTTGTTCCAAATTACAAGAAAGAGAAAGCAATAACGACAAATTCAGCAAATTCAATATTCAGCAAATTATGGTGACCCATCATGAAATCACCAGTGTGCTTAGTTGATCACTTCAGCAGATGAGAGACGGTCCAGTCAGCCCAGTTGCGGATCAGTACAGAGGGACCATTGCAGGTGCTGCATCATAAAACCCCAAGGATTAATCAATGTTCTAATTACAATTTCGTGGCATGGTCCTTGATGGTCTGCGTCCTTGGGGCCTGTCAATGCTCGTTATCGATGCCAAATGCAATCGGCACATCACAATTATTCCTTTATGCTGGGTGCTCTGAGAAGTTTGGCATTAAATTGGCAGGATTCTCACGACCTGTTTTCGTTCCCAGTAATTGAAGAAATATACCTGTGATATGTCGTCATCGGTCTTTGCCATCTTTTCTGTGCCACCATTTCGAACTTGGCTTACCATTTAGGTAGCACCAAAAACAATATTTCCATCAGCAAGAGTGAAGGTGAGTAAATTGAAAAAGTGAGATGGCACATCTAACAAAAATCAGATTTGTTTTAATTGCCTTTGCATGGATTCGTGAAAACTGGCTGTTCTATTTCTTACTCTGATTTTAAATGGCATTGGCTTGCTTTTTATTTTGAAAATGATTGTTTTGCCTTTCAATGCAAGCCAGTCTTCAACAGAAAACATGGTATCCTGTTCTGAGAAAGTTGATGGATGTGCCGGTGGGCGCAAAATGGTGTAAGTAGTCGGCGCGCCCTAAAAAAAACAATAAACCACCGGTCACCACCACATAGATGTGCTACTGCTTCTTTCGTGACGGTTGTTAGCGGTAGTCCTGGATTTCTTTGGTGCATTTGATATGTGGCGAATGGACAGCTAGGCAGGCGCCATTGGTGGCTTGGTCCGAGGACGTGTTCAGTGCTGAACAAATGTTTTTTTTTTCAGTACTAAAAAGATGCATTCTAAATACTGTCTGATATGCTTTGATGCTTCAAACAACAATATGGCAGCTTCTTTGACCGACGGTGGTTTGCCAAAAACAATGTCTATTAACTATATACATTGTTACGATATGCTTATAAAATATAAATATTGAAATGTATTTGTACCCTTGTTTTTCCTTGCTACAATTTTACACCCCATCTTAAGTAGTTACATACAAAATTCGCACCTGGAAAATGCAGGGAAGTGATAGCCATGACCTGATGTGCTATGGCTATCACTTACCATCGAGGATATCTCGAGAATGTTAGCGACTTTGTATGATTTGTGGAAAGCAAAGGCTTTTTATTCGGGGGGGGAGGGATATCAATTTGTGTTCGCCCCTGATTGTGATTGTCCTTTAAAAAGCTCTGTCTGCTGAGGAACCTCACCTTGCCTGCTGAGGCAAGGTGCATCAGCATCATATTCATCATTCTCTTTCTGTCCATACTCTGTCATATGATCGATTTTTTCGTCTACGCTTTTTTCTGTATCTCCATTCATCCCATGATCTCACGATTGCCGGAGACCTAAACCGAAATAACAAACCAATTTAGAATCATCCAAGCCACTGCGATTTATCCGAACTTCCAAACCTGCGAGACCGTTGCTACAGCTTGTTGTCCCCTGTGCTTTACTATGGGCGCAGTATGACCGAAGCAGTCGATGCGCCCCTAAGCCCAAATAACCAACCAACCCATGTGCTTTACTTGAACTGTTTGTCCAGCCGGTGGACCTGTAGTCGGCGTCGGCGGGGCTCTGACGTGGCCGACGATACTTCGACAGACGCACGAGCTGTCGGAGGCGAGTCGGCAGTGTCGGTCGCTGCGCTCGGCGCACGCCGTCGACAGCCCGCCGCGGAAGCAGGCGCGTCTGACGCTGGGCTCGCCCGACCCGCAGCGAGGCTTCATCACCAGGTGGGGGGCGCGTCGTCACTGGGCACCGCGGGACGTGGCATTGGATGCTGTGCTGCGTGAGCAGAAGACAGCGTGACGTATCGTGACTTGTGCTGGGTCGTGACGTATCGTGACTTGTGCTGGGTCGTGACGTATCGTGACTTGTGCTGGGTCGTGACTTGTGCTGGGTCGTGACGTATCGTGACTTGTGCTGGGTCGTGACGTATCGTGACTTGTGCTGGGTCGTGACGTATCGTGACTTGTGCTGGGTCGTGACGTATCGTGACTTGTGCTGGGTCGTGACGTATCGTGACTTGTGCTGGGTCGTGACGTATCGTGACTTGTGGGGTCTGACGTATGTGCTTGTGCCGGGTCGTGACGTATCGTGACTTGTGCTGGGTCGTGACGTATCGTGACTTGTGCTGGGTCGTGACGTATCGTGACTTGTGCTGGGTCGTGACGTATCGTGACTTGTGCTGGGTCGAAAATTTGTGATTATTTTGCATTGCCAGTTGCTCATATCAACATGTCCAACATGGGTGTGAAATTAACACGCATCTGTACTTTGACTCAGAATGCGATGTTGCTACATTTGTCAACTATTTTGCGATATATCATGATGTTAAATGAACACATTGTGAAAACATCCTCTGTTCTCCACGATTTTTGTTCACATGTGGCGCAGGAGAAGTTATATTTTAAGACACTATTTTATTCCTTTGAAACCGTGATTCATTTGAAGGTTTGGCACACTGGTGCCTTTAAGCTCATACGTACGTGGTTTAAGTACATACGTGTACCATATTCGGTGAATGAGTCTGCTCGAGGTACGAATGCAGCCAATTTCGCCTGAAGTGGATTGGCTTTTAATGCGCTTTTGCCAAAATGACAGACGCCATCTCCGAAATTGGACTTCCCTGTCAAATATAATGCACGTGTGCGAACTTTTAATGAACCTTACCGAATTATCAAATCAGATTTAACTTATTTTGGAACTTCATGCACATGCTCAAAAATTGTCAAGAAGGCCCATGTCTGCAGGGACTGTCGATGAAACACAGCTGCGATTATTATACACGTTCCGTGTCACATCGGTACGAGTTGCCTGAACCTGTGCATGCAGCACGGGAACACTCCTGCTCTCACGCGCTTCACGCTTCTGATGTTTGTTTGAAGTGATGTGGCCTCATATAATGTGAAGTAAGATAGCATGGTGTAGTGTGAGCTAGTTTTAACGTCGCGTGAAAACCCAGGTAGCTTTTCACTTAAATGTGATGTGTGATGTAATGCTACGTGGTGTAATACAATGCGACGGGATGATGTGACGTAACTGGTCGTTAAATTTTACACACATACACACACACACACACATGTGGCGAGGTGATATGACTCAATTTAGCCAGTGATCATCGAGTGGCTGAAAATTTTGTTAGGCAATGGGTCATTGTGTGGGTTAGAGAGAGAGCTTCGCCGAAATCCTTGGGATTATCAAGTAGTTAAGCTCTCACTGGAACCTACATTTCATTTATTGTAAATATAATGTATTTCCCCATCCCAAATAATTTTTATAAATGAACATCCATGACCTAGAAATAGTATTTTCATAAGTGTGTTCTTAATGTGTTGGATTTGGATGGAAGAACTTTCAGCTTGTTTTGTTTTGTTTTGGAAATAAAGCTTTCATTTTTGTAAGACAGTATATTTTCAGGAATACGGATTGGTCTTAGTGCACCCATACAGTAACTCACAAGCATTGTTGTGCTCTAACAAAATGTTTCAGGAAATTGTGAAGTGCACCCCACCTCATCCCCAATCAACTCCATTATTTTGTTTTTTTGTCCCTGCAGCTTCCTGAACATTCCTATTCCATGACAAATCATAACATATGTCCACAAATATTGTGGGGATGTGATTGCTTTTGGGATTTGCAAGCTGTGTAGAGTTCTCTAGTTTTGTAGCCTTGTATTCTTCCGAACACTACTGGGTCCAGCATTTTCACAAATCAAATAATGTACACATGAAGGCATTGCTGTTTATTAATTCACATGTTTCAGACAATTACATACCACCTGCACCATTTCATGGAACAAATACATTGGTATTAATGTTGTATGCAGATTGCAGAGTGATCCTTAAGCATCTGCTGTCATCTGTTGCACATGCTAGCAAGCTGGCACTTGTCTATTCTTGCTTGCATCTAAATTTCTGTTCCACTTCTGCATCCTCTTGGAATTTTGCTGCAGCTCTCATGGTCACCTGAAATAACAAATTTGCATTATTCTCAATGATGTTGCCAAGTTACTGTGGCAAGGACATACATGGCTAGACGAGATGAAGAGCACCAAAACTAGAAGGGTTTTTCATTATCAGCCATTTATTACCATATGTTATAGGCCCTTGGAACATGCTGCATCCTCTGTTCATCAAATCCAATAATACTATTGGATTATGACAGCTGGTTGAGATTGCTGTTTAAGCAAGGCTCTTCACGATATATCATGTAATGTAAGGAGTGGATTTTTTTGGGAGTGTATAATTCTTTGGATGACAAAAGTTCCAAAAAAGGACCATATTTCCAACACTGCTCATGGTTAAGGATGGAAGTTACTCGGGAGCTAAGCCTTCCCAAAACAGGGGATCCGAATCTTACGCCTAGTTATTGCAGCATGTGGATTAGCTGTAAACCTTCAAGGATCTGACATAAACATGTTCAGAGTATGCCGACCGTACTGTAATAGCATGCTGGCCTTATGATAGCCTTTCTGTAATAGTCATTTTCGGTTAATTTGTTCAGGAAGGCTTAATCATTCAGTACGGTTTATGAGCGTGGAACCATGACTGTTTTTGCCAATCAATTGAACACCGAGTCTCGCAACCAGCCCTAGCACGTGCAATCAAATTGAAAATCAAGGTACTTGAACCAACAGTATGGCTTGTGAAATATATTCTAACACCATGTTATGCCACCTGGCTTCAGGTCGGAATTTCGGAAAGCTGAATATCCACCAGCCTCGAGGGAAACGGTGGCCACACAGACCACCAACAGCGGCGTTCCCGCAATGAGTAAGTGTCTGGTGGTGGGCCCCTGGTGTTATCCGATGAGAGATCAACGGTCTGCTCTGTTGGGATTATGGGCGCCAAATGACCATATAGTCGGCGCGCCCTTAAGCCCAAATAATCAATCAATCAATCTGTTGAGATTCATCTCGACCATTTTCTGAGGAACGCGATTCGGTGAGAGGAAACACTGTCTCAAAACCACCACCACCACTGCTGCTGGTAGTCGTAGCTGCATCTTGAAAAGCAGATACAGTTCCACTGGTAGATGACGGTGACCATCCCCAGCAGACTTGTATCGATTTCCTCCCCCCCCCCCAGCAAACAGCAGTGAGCCAGTGATCACCTGCCCCGACAGACAGTGAGCTGTTGCCCTGCCACCTGGTGGCGGCCGTCCTGTCGGCTGGACCAGTAGCCAGTGATCACCTCCTGCCCCGACAGACAGTGAGCTGCTGCCCTGTCACCTGGTGGCGGCCTTCCTGTCGGCTGGACCAGTAGCCAGTGATCACCTCCTGCCCCGACAGACAGTGAGCCGCTGCCCTGCCACCTGGTGGCGGCCGTCCTGTCGGCTGGACCAGTAGCCAGTGATCACCCCAACCAAAGTGCCGCTGCCCTGCCACCTGGTGGCGGCCTCCTGTCGGCTGGACCAGTAGCCAGTGATCACCTCCTGCCCCGACAGACAGTGAGCCGCTGCCCTGCCACCTGGTGGCGGCCGTCCTGTCGGCTGGACCAGTAGCCAGTGATCACCTCCTGCCCCGACAGACAGTGAGCCGCTGCCCTGTCACCTGGTGGCGGCCTTCCTGTCGGCTGGACCAGTAGCCAGTGATCACCTCCTGCCCCGACAGACAGTGAGCTGCTGCCCTGTCACCTGGTGGCGGCCTTCCTGTCGGCTGGACCAGTAACCAGTGATCACCTCCTGCCCCGACAGACAGTGAGCTGCTGCCCTGCCACCTGGTGGCGGCCGTCCTGTCGGCTGGACCAGTAGCCAGTGATCACCTCCTGCCCCGACAGACAGTGAGCTGCTGCCCTGCCACCTGGTGGCGGCCGTCCTGTCGGCTGGACCAGTAGCCAGTGATCACCTCCTGCCCCGACAGACAGTGAGCTGCTGCCCTGTCACCTGGTGGCGGCCTTCCTGTCGGCTGGACCAGTAGCCAGTGATCACCTCCTGCCCCGACAGACAGTGAGCTGCTGCCCTGTCACCTGGTGGCGGCCGTCCTGTCGGCTGGACCAGTAGCCAGTGATCACCTCCTGCCCCGACAGACAGTGAGCCGCTGCCCTGTCACCTGGTGGCCGGCGCGGGGGTGGCTTCCTGTCGGCTGGACCAGTAGCCAGTGATCACCTCCTGCCCCGACAGACAGTGAGCTGCTGCCCTGTCGGCTGGTGGCGGCCGTCCTGTCGGCTGGACCAGTAGCCAGTGATCACCACCTGCCCCGACAGACAGTGAGCCGCTGCCCTGTCACCTGGTGGCAGCCTTCCTGTCGGCTGGACCAGTAGCCAGTGATCACCTCCTGCCCCGACAGACAGTGAGCTGCTGCCCTGTCACCTGGTGGCGGCCGTCCTGTCGGCTGGACCAGTAGCCAGTGATCACCTCCTGTCCCGACAGACAGTGAGCTGCTGCCCTGTCACCTGGTGGCGGCCTTCCTGTCGGCTGGACCAGTAGCCAGTGATCACCTCCTGCCCCGACAGACAGTGAGCTGCTGCCCTGCCACCTGGTGGCGGCCGTCCTGTCGGCTGGACCAGTAGCCAGTGATCACCTCCTGCCCCGACAGACAGTGAGCTGCTGCCCTGCCACCTGGTGGCGGCCGTCCTGTCGGCTGGACCAGTAGCCAGTGATCACCACCTGCCCCGACAGACAGTGAGCCGCTGCCCTGCCACCTGGTGGCGGCCGTCCTGTCGGCTGGACCAGTAGCCAGTGATCACCACCTGCCCCGACAGACAGTGAGCCGCTGCCCTGCCACCTGGTGGCGGCCGTCCTGTCGGCTGGACCAGTAGCCAGTGATCACCTCCTGCCCCGACAGACAGTGAGCCGCTGCCCTGTCACCTGGTGGCGGCCGTCCTGTCGGCTGGACCAGTAGCCAGTGATCACCTCCTGCCCCGACAGACAGTGAGCCGCTGCCCTGTCACCTGGTGGCGGCCGTCCTGTCGGCTGGACCAGTAGCCAGTGATCACCTCCTGCCCTGACAGACAGTGAGCCGCTGCCCTGCCACCTGGTGGCGGCCTTCCTGTCGGCTGGACCAGTAGCCAGTGATCACCTGCCCCGACAGACAGTGAGCTGCTGCCCTGCCACCTGGTGGCGGCCTTCCTGTCGGCTGGACCAGTAACCAGTGATCACCTCCTGCCCCGACAGACAGTGAGCCGCTGCCCTGTCACCTGGTGGCGGCCGTCCTGTCGGCGGGTGGTGGCGCCGACTGGCTGCCGGCTGACGCTGTCACCTGTCTGGCGGCACTGTCTCGCCAGCGGCGACTCTGTCCGGAGGAGGCGGCGGCAGCCGGCCAGCTGGTGGCCGGAGCGGCCGGTCCGCCGCTGTGCCAGTACCTGTCCCTGGCCGAGCGGCTCCAGGAGGCGGCCGACGCTGACAGGTGCGAGTCGGCTAGTTATGGCTGATACCTGGAGAGAATGGGGTAGTAGGGGCAAACTCTGCATCGACTGTGCCCAGGCTCAGATGTGTGTCATACGTATAGGGTCCAGGGTTGGAGAAATGTCATACCTGTAGGGTCCGAGGTGAAAGGTACGTTACCTGTGAAACACGAGAGTTTGCGATTGGTGTTACACCTGCAGGGTTTTGGGTTGTAGTTTACCTCGGAGCTCTTGTGTTGGTGCTGGAAGTTGCACATCACAATCAGCTGTCGAACCTGGGGTGAGAGGTACGTTCGCAGTCGGTGGTGTGCGCTCCAGCCTGCCCGTGCTGTCTGTGGTGGGAGGTGCTCCCCCCCCCCCACACCTGTCGGGTCTTGGCTGGGAGGTAAGCCTCCAGTTACGTCGACATGTGCCTAAGGAGGGTACTGGTCGACAGCGGGCACGCCGAGTACCCCAGTACCTGTGGTGTACACTGGACGCGTGTACCTCGGCACTTTTATGATGGACACTGCGCGCCATGTACCTCCACTTGTATTATGGACACTGGATGCTGAGCACCTCGGTGCCAGTCTCACCGACATGATACCGTGTGTTGTCGACAGTATACCATGTATCATGTACCTCAGTATCTGTGATGGACACTGAACACCGTGTACTTCAGTATTTGTGTGATGGACATTGGACACTGTAGCTCAGTGTCTGTCTGGTCCACAATGTACCCTGTGTATCAGTGCCTGTGTGATGGACATTGGACGTCGTGTAGCTCAGTGTCTGTGATGTACACTGGACGCTGCGTACCCCAGTGTCTGTCTGGTCCACGGTGTATCGTGTACATCAGTGTCTGTGTGCTGGACGTTGCCGCCGTGTACCGCTGTACCTCAGTGTCTGTCTGGCCCACGGTGTATCGTGTCTTTGTGATGGACGTTGCCGCCGTGTACCGCTGTACCTGACAGGCGCCTCTGTCTGGCCCACGGTGTATCGTGTCTTTGTGATGGACGTTGCCGCCGTGTACCGCTGTGCCTCCGACGGACAGGCGCCTCTGTCTGGTCCACGGTGTACCATGTACATCAGTGTCTGTGTGATGGACGTTGCCGCCGTGTACCGCTGTGCCTCCGACGGTCAGGCGCCTCTGCACGCTGTCGTCGGGCCGGCGGCGCGCCGCTGCTCTGCTGGCGCTGCTGCGGCACGAGCGTACCTCGGCCGCCGTGCTGGCCGCGCTCACCAGACTCGCCGAGTGGCCGGGTCTGGCGGCGCCCCTGCTCGCCGACCGGGCTCTCACCGAGCTACTGCCGCGCCTGCTGCGGCCCGTCATAGTGGAGGTGAGACAGCCCGCCGTCATAGTGGAGGTGAGACAGCCCGCCGTCATAGTGGAGGTGAGACAGCCCGCCGTCATAGTGGGGGTGAGACAGCCCGCCGTCATAGTGGAGGTGAGACAGCCCGCCGTCATAGTGGAGGTGAGACAGCCCGCCGTCATAGTGGAGGTGAGACAGCCCGCCGTCATAGTGGAGGTGAGACAGCCCGCCGTCATAGTGGAGGTGAGACAGCCCGCCGTCATAGAGGTGAGACAGCCCGCCGTCATAGAGGGGGTGAGACAGCCCGCCGTCATAGTGGGGGTGAGACAGCCCGCCGTCATAGTGGAGGTGAGACAGCCCGCCGTCATAGTGGGGGTGAGACAGCCCGCCGTCATAGTGGAGGTGAGACAGCCCGCCGTCATAGTGGGGTGAGACAGCCCGCCGTCATAAGTGGTGAAGCCCGCCTTGGGGTGAGACAGCCCGCCGTCATAGTGGGGGTGAGACGGCCCGCCGTCATAGTGGAGGTGAGACAGCCCGCCGTCATAGTGGAGGTGAGACAGCCCGCCGTCATAGTGGAGGTGAGACGGCCCGCCGTCATAGTGGAGGTGAGACAGCCCGCCGTATAGTGGAGTAGACGGCCCGCCGTCATAGTGGAGGTGAGACAGCCCGCCGTCATAGTGGAGGTGAGACAGCCCGCCGTCATAGTGGAGGTGAGACGGCCCGCCGTCATAGTGGAGGTGAGACAGCCCGCCGTCATAGTGGAGGTGAGACGGCCCGCCGTCATAGTGGAGGTGAGACAGCCCGCCGTCATAGTGGAGGTGAGACAGCCCGCCGTCATAGTGGAGGTGAGACGGCCCGCCGTCATAGTGGAGGTGAGACAGCCCGCCGTCATAGTGGAGGTGAGACAGCCCGCCGTCATAGTGGAGGTGAGACAGCCCGCCGTCATAGTGGAGGTGAGACAGCCCGCCGTCATAGTGGAGGTGAGACAGCCCGCCGTCATAGTGGAGGTGAGACAGCCCGCCGTCATAGTGGAGGTGAGACAGCCCGCCGTCATAGTGGGGGTGAGACAGCCCGCCGTCATAGTGGAGGTGAGACAGCCCGCCGTCACAGTGGGGGTGAGACGGCCCGCCGTCATAGTGGAGGTGAGACAGCCCGCCGTCATAGTGGGGGTGAGACAGCCCGCCGTCATAGTGGAGGTGAGACAGCCCGCCGTCATAGTGGGGGTGAGACAGCCCGCCGTCATAGTGGAGGTGAGACAGCCCGCCGTCATGGAGGTGGTAGGGGTGAGACAGCCCGCCGTCATAGTGGGGGTGAGACAGCCCGCCGTCATAGTGGGGGTGAGACAGCCCGCCGTCATAGTGGGGGTGAGACAGCCCGCCGTCATAGTGGAGGTGAGACAGCCCGCCGTCATAGTGGGGGTGAGACAGCCCGCCGTCATAGTGGGGGTGAGACAGCCCGCCGTCATAGTGGGGGTGAGACAGCCCGCCGTCATAGTGGGAGGTGAGACAGCCCGCCGTCATAGTGGAGGTGAGACAGCCCGCCGTCATAGTGGGGGTGAGACAGCCCGCCGTCATAGTGGGGGTGAGACAGCCCGCCGTCATAGTGGGAGGTGAGACAGCCCGCCGTCATAGTGGAGGTGAGACAGCCCGCCGTCATAGTGGGGGTGAGACAGCCCGCCGTCATAGTGGGGGTGAGACAGCCCGCCGTCATAGTGGGGGTGAGACAGCCCGCCGTCATAGTGGAGGTGAGACAGCCCGCCGTCATAGTGGAGGTGAGACAGCCCGCCGTCATAGTGGAGGTGAGACAGCCCGCCGTCATAGTGGGGTGAGACAGCCCGCCGTCATAGTGGGGGTGAGACAGCCCGCCGTCATAGTGGGGGTGAGACAGCCCGCCGTCATAGTGGGGGTGAGACAGCCCGCCGTCATAGTGGAGGTGAGACAGCCCGCCGTCATAGTGGAGGTGAGACAGCCCGCCGTCATAGTGGGGTGAGACAGCCCGCCGTCATAGTGGAGGTGAGACAGCCCGCCGTCATAGTGGAGGTGAGACGGCCCCCGCCCGCCGTCATAGTGGAGGTGAGACAGCCCGCCGTCATAGTGGAGGTGAGACAGCCCGCCGTCATAGTGGGGGTGAGACAGCCCGCCGTCATAGTGGAGGTGAGACGGCCCGCCGTCATAGTGGAGGTGAGACAGCCCGCCGTCATAGTGGAGGTGAGACAGCCCGCCGTCATAGTGGAGGTGAGACAGCCCGCCGTCATAGTGGAGGTGAGACAGCCCGCCGTCATGAGTGGAGGTGAGACAGCCCGCCGTCATAGTGGAGGTGAGACAGCCCGCCGTCATAGTGGAGGTGAGACAGCCCGCCGTCATAGGGTGAGACGCCCGCCGTCATAGTGGAGGTGAGACAGCCCGCCGTCATAGTGGGGTGAGACAGCCCGCCGTCATAGTGGAGGTGAGACAGCCCGCCGTCATAGTGGGAGGTGAGACAGCCCGCCGTCATAGTGGGGGTGAGACAGCCCGCCGTCATAGTGGAGGTGAGACAGCCCGCCGTCATAGTGGAGGTGAGACAGCCCGCCGTCATAGTGGGAGGTGAGACAGCCCGCCGTCATAGTGGAGGTGAGACAGCCCGCCGTCATAGTGGAGGTGAGACAGCCCGCCGTCATAGTGGGAGGTGAGACAGCCCGCCGTCATAGTGGAGGTGAGACAGCCCGCCGTCATAGTGGGGGTGAGACAGCCCGCCGTCATAGTGGAGGTGAGACAGCCCGCCGTCATAGTGGAGGTGAGACAGCCCGCCGTCATAGTGGGAGGTGAGACAGCCCGCCGTCATAGTGGAGGTGAGACAGCCCGCCGTCATAGTGGAGGTGAGACAGCCCGCCGTCATAGTGGAGGTGAGACAGCCCGCCGTCATAGTGGGGGTGAGACAGCCCGCCGTCATAGTGGGGGTGAGACAGCCCGCCGTCATAGTGGAGGTGAGACAGCCCGCCGTCATAGTGGAGGTGAGACAGCCCGCCGTCATAGTGGAGGTGAGACAGCCCGCCGTCATAGTGGGAGGTGAGACAGCCCGCCGTCATAGTGGAGGTGAGACAGCCCGCCGTCATAGTGGAGGTGAGACAGCCCGCCGTCATAGTGGAGGTGAGACAGCCCGCCGTCATAGTGGAGGTGAGACAGCCCGCCGTCATAGTGGAGGTGAGACAGCCCGCCGTCATAGTGGAGGTGAGACAGCCCGCCGTCATAGTGGAGGTGAGACAGCCCGCCGTCATAGTGGGGGTGAGACAGCCCGCCGTCATAGTGGAGGTGAGACAGCCCGCCGTCATAGTGGAGGTGAGACAGGCCCGCCGTCATAGTGGGGGTGAGACAGCCCGCCGTCATAGTGGAGGTGAGACAGCCCGCCGCCATAGTGGAGGTGAGACAGCCCGCCGTCATAGTGGAGGTGAGACAGCCCGCCGTCATAGTGGGGGTGAGACAGCCCGCCGTCATAGTGGAGGTGAGACAGCCCGCCGTCATAGTGGAGGTGAGACAGCCCGCCGTCATAGTGGAGGTGAGACAGCCCGCCGTCATAGTGGAGGTGAGACAGCCCGCCGTCATAGTGGAGGTGAGACAGCCCGCCGTCATAGTGGAGGTGAGACGGCCCGCCGTCATAGTGGAGGTGAGACAGCCCGCCGTCATAGTGGAGGTGAGACAGCCCGCCGTCATAGTGGGGGTTGAGACAGCCCGCCGTCATAGTGGAGGTGAGACAGCCCGCCGTCATAGTGGAGGTGAGACAGCCCGCCGTCATAGTGGAGGTGAGACAGCCCGCCGTCATAGTGGAGGTGAGACAGCCCGCCGTCATAGTGGAGGTGAGACAGCCCGCCGTCATAGTGGAGGTGAGACAGCCCGCCGTCATAGTGGAGGTGAGACAGCCCGCCGTCATAGTGGAGGTGAGACAGCCCGCCGTCATAGTGGAGGTGAGACGGCCCGCCGTCATAGTGGAGGTGAGACAGCCCGCCGTCATAGTGGAGGTGAGACAGCCCGCCGTCATAGTGGAGGTGAGACAGCCCGCCGTCATAGTGGAGGTGAGACAGCCCGCCGTCATAGTGGAGGTGAGACAGCCCGCCGTCATAGTGGAGGTGAGACAGCCCGCCGTCATAGTGGAGGTGAGACAGCCCGCCGTCATAGTGGAGGTGAGACAGCCCGCCGTCATAGTGGAGGTGAGACAGCCCGCCGTCATAGTGGAGGTGAGACAGCCCGCCGTCATAGTGGAGGTGAGACAGCCCGCCGTCATAGTGGGGGTGAGACGGCCCGCCGTCATAGTGGAGGTGAGACAGCCCGCCGTCATAGTGGAGGTGAGACAGCCCGCCGTCATAGTGGAGGTGAGACAGCCCGCCGTCATAGTGGAGGTGAGACAGCCCGCCGTCATAGTGGGGGGGGGGGGAGGTGAGACAGCCCGCCGTCATAGTGGAGGTGAGACAGCCCGCCGTCATAGTGGAGGTGAGACAGCCCGCCGTCATAGTGGAGGTGAGACAGCCCGCCGTCATAGTGGAGGTGAGACAGCCCGCCGTCATAGTGGAGGTGAGACAGCCCGCCGTCATAGTGGAGGTGAGACAGCCCGCCGTCATAGTGGAGGTGAGACAGCCCGCCGTCATAGTGGAGGTGAGACAGCCCGCCGTCATAGTGGAGGGTGAGACAGCCCGCCGTCATAGTGGAGGTGAGACAGCCCGCCGTCATAGTGGAGGTGAGACAGCCCGCCGTCATAGTGGAGGTGAGACGGCCCGCCGTCATAGTGGAGGTGAGACGGCCCGCCGTCATAGTGGAGGTGAGACAGCCCGCCGTCATAGTGGAGGTGAGACAGCCCGCCGTCATAGTGGAGGTGAGACAGCCCGCCGTCATAGTGGAGGTGAGACAGCCCGCCGTCATAGTGGAGGTGAGACAGCCCGCCGTCATAGTGGGGGTGAGACAGCCCGCCGTGTCAAGGGGGTGAGACAGCCCGCCGTCATAGTGGGGGTGAGACAGCCCGCCGTCATAGTGGAGGTGAGACAGCCCGCCGTCATAGTGGAGGTGAGACAGCCCGCCGTCATAGTGGAGGTGAGACAGCCCGCCGTCATAGTGGAGGTGAGACAGCCCGCCGTCATAGTGGAGGTGAGACAGCCCGCCGTCATAGTGGAGGTGAGACAGCCCGCCGTCATAGTGGAGGTGAGACAGCCCGCCGTCATAGTGGAGGTGAGACGCGCCCGCCGTCATAGTGGAGGTGAGACAGCCCGCCGTCATAGTGGAGGTGAGACAGCCCGCCGTCATAGTGGGGGTGGAGGGGGGGGGCCCGCCGTCATAGTGGAGGTGAGACAGCCCGCCGTCATAGTGGAGAGGGGTGAGACAGCCCGCCGTCATAGTGGAGGTGAGACAGCCCGCCGTCATAGTGGGGGTGAGACAGCCCGCCGTCATAGTGGAGGTGAGACAGCCCGCCGTCATAGTGGAGGTGAGACAGCCCGCCGTCATAGTGGAGGTGAGACAGCCCGCCGTCATAGTGGAGGTGAGACAGCCCGCCGTCATAGTGGGGGTGAGACAGCCCGCCGTCATAGTGGGGGTGAGACAGCCCGCCGTCATAGTGGAGGTGAGACGGCCCGCCGTCATAGTGGGGGTGAGACAGCCCGCCGTCATAGTGGAGGTGAGACGGCCCGCCGTCATAGTGGGGGTGAGACAGCCCGCCGTCATAGTGGGGTGAGACAGCCCGCCGTCATAGTGGGGGTGAGACAGCCCGCCGTCATAGTGGGGGTGAGACAGCCCGCCGTCATAGTGGGGGTGAGACAGCCCGCCGTCATAGTGGGGGTGAGACAGCCCGCCGTCATAGTGGGGTGAGACAGCCCGCCGTCATAGTGGAGGTGAGACAGCCCGCCGTCATAGTGGGAGGTGAGACAGCCCGCCGTCATAGTGGGGGTGAGACAGCCCGCCGTCATAGTGGGGGTGAGACAGCCCGCCGTCATAGTGGGGTGAGACAGCCCGCCGTCATAGTGGAGGTGAGACAGCCCGCCGTCATAGTGGAGGTGAGACAGCCCGCCGTCATAGTGGGAGGTGAGACAGCCCGCCGTCATAGTGGAGGTGAGACAGCCCGCCGTCATAGTGGAGGTGAGACAGCCCGCCGTCATAGTGGAGGTGAGACAGCCCGCCGTCATAGTGGAGGTGAGACAGCCCGCCGTCATAGTGGAGGTGAGACGGCCCGCCGTCATAGTGGAGGTGAGACAGCCCGCCGTCATAGTGGAGGTGAGACGGCCCGCCGTCATAGTGGAGGTGAGACAGCCCGCCGTCATAGTGGAGGTGAGACAGCCCGCCGTCATAGTGGAGGTGAGACGGCCCGCCGTCATAGTGGAGGTGAGACGGCCCGCCGCCATAGTGGAGGTGAGACGGCCCGCCGCCATAGTGGAGGTGAGACGGCCCGCCGTCATAGTGGAGGTGAGACAGCCCGCCGTCATAGTGGAGGTGAGACGGCCCGCCGTCATAGTGGAGGTGAGACAGCCCGCCGTCATAGTGGAGGTGAGACAGCCCGCCGTCATAGTGGAGGTGAGACGGCCCGCCGCCATAGTGGAGGTGAGACGGCCCGCCGCCATAGTGGAGGTGAGACGGCCCGCCGTCACAGTGGGGGTGAGACAGCCCGCCGTCACAGTGGAGGTGAGACGGCCCGCCGTCATAGTGGAGGTGAGACGGCCCGCCGCCATAGTGGAGGTGAGACGGCCCGCCGCCATAGTGGAGGTGAGACGGCCCGCCGCCATAGTGGAGGTGAGACAGCCCGCCGTCACAGTGGAGGTGAGACAGCCCGCCGTCATAGTGGAGGTAAGACAGCCCGCCGTCATAGTGGGGGTGAGACAGCCCGCCGTCATAGTGGAGGTGAGACAGCCCGCCGTCATAGTGGAGGTGAGACGGCCCGCCGCCATAGTGGAGGTGAGACGGCCCGCCGCCATAGTGGAGGTGAGACGGCCCGCCGTCACAGTGGAGGTGAGACAGCCCGCCGTCATAGTGGAGGTGAGACAGCCCGCCGTCATAGTGGAGGTGAGACAGCCCGCCGTCATAGTGGGGGTGAGACAGCCCGCCGTCATAGTGGAGGTGAGACAGCCCGCCGTCATAGTGGAGGTGAGACAGCCCGCCGCCATAGTGGAGGTGAGACGGCCCGCCGCCATAGTGGAGGTGAGACGGCCCGCCGTCATAGTGGGGGTGAGACAGCCCGCCGTCATAGTGGAGGTGAGACGGCCCGCCGTCATAGTGGAGGTGAGACGGCCCGCCGCCATAGTGGAGGTGAGACGGCCCGCCGTCATAGTGGAGGTGAGACGGCCCGCCGCCATAGTGGGGGTGAGACAGCCCGCCGTCATAGTGGAGGTGAGACAGCCCGCCGTCATAGTGGGGGTGAGACAGCCCGCCGTCATAGTGGGGGTGAGACAGCCCGCCGTCATAGTGGGGGTGAGACAACCCGCCGTCATAGTGGGGTGAGACAACCCGCCGTCATAGTGGGGGTGAGACAACCCGCCGTCATAGGGGGGGTGAGACAGCCCGCCGTCATAGTGGGGATGAGACAGCCCGCCGTCATAGGGGGGGTGAGACAGCCCGCCGTCATAGTGGGGGTGAGACAGCCCGCCGTCATAGTGGGGGTGAGACAGTCCGCCGTCATAGTGGAGGTGAGACGGCCCGCCGCCATAGTGGGGGGTGAGACAGCCCGCCGTCATAGTGGGGGTGAGACAGCCCTCCGTCATAGTAGGGGTGAGACGGCCCGCCGTCATAGTGGAGGTGAGACAGCCCGCCGTCATAGTGGAGGTGCGACAGCCCACCGTCATAGTGGGGGTGAGACAGCCCGCTGTTACGCTGGTGAGATTCCCACGCTGTAACACTGGTGGGTCACCCCTGCTGTAACGCTGGTGCTAAATGACCAAAGCAGTCGATGCGCCCTAAAGCCCCTGTAACGCTGGTGGGTCACCTGTTGTAACGCTGGTAGGTCATCTGTCGTAACGCTGGTGGATCACCTGTTGTAACGCTGGTGGGTCACCTGTTGTAACGCTGGTGGGTCACCTGTTGTAACGCTGGTGGGTCATCTGTTGTAACGCTGGTGGGTCACCTGTTGTAACGCTGGTGGGTCACCTGTTGTAACGCTGGTGGGTCACCTGTTGTAACGCTGGTGGGTCACCTGTTGTAACGCTGATGAGTCATCCCTGCTGTGGGTCCTGTGAGGCGTCCTCATCACAGCCCATGGTGATCCTGTCATTCCTGTGGCCCTGCCACATTCCCTGGCTGATGTGTCGGCTGATCTGTAGTTTCGCCGTTCGGTGTAAACTGCGCCAGTCTGCGCTGTTTCACGGGTCACATGTTTACGGAGAGATTATGGGCGCTATATGACCTGTGCAGTTGATGCGCCCCTAAACCACAATAACTAACTTTACGGAGATATTCATGCGGGGGCTGCCGAATGCCGAGTTTAGCTCATTGCGAGCCTTCCGGAAGTTTCATGTTAAGTTTCTCTTTATTTAATGATTTTTGTCGTGATAGCTTAGTGGAATGGGGTCCTGTGCTGAGCAATGCTTGTGCATGGATCCGGTGTCTCCTGAACCCCGCGAGTGTCTGTATCTCCTGAACCCCGCGAGTGTCTGTATCTCCTGAACCCCGCGAGTGTCTGTATCTCCTGAACCCCGCGAGTGTCTGTATCTCCTGAACCCCGCGAGTGTCTGTATCTCCTGAACCCCGCGAGTGTCTGTATCTCCTGAACCCCGCGAGTGTCTGTATCTCCTGAACCCCGCGAGTGTCTGTATCTCCTGAACCCCGCGAGTGTCTGTATCGACTCGAGCCCTGCTTTTCCTAGGGCTTGTGTAATGTTTGGTGATGGCTGAGGCGGTTGGTGGTCTGGTGCTGAGGTGGACCAGTGACGGGAGGGTGGGCTGTGTGTGTTTGGTGATGGCTGAGGCGGTTGGTGGTCTGGTGCTGAGGTGGACCAGTGACGGGAGGGTGGGCTGTGTGTGTTTGGTGATGGCTGAGGCGGTTGACGGTCTGGTGCTGAGGTGGACCAGTGACGGGGAGGGGGTGGGCTGTGTGTGTTTGGTGATGGCTGAGGCGGTTGGTGGTCTGGTGCTGAGGTGGACCAGTGGCGGGAGGGTGGGCTGTCTTTGTTTGGTGATGGCTGAGCCGGTTGGTGGTCTGGTGCTGAGGTGGACCAGTGGCGGGAGGGTGGCCTGTGTGTGTTTGGTGATGGCTGAGGCGGTTGGCGGTCCGGTGCTGAGGTGGACCAGTGACGAGTGGGCGGGCTGTGTTTCAGAGCGAGGTGCATAACCTTTTGATGCTGGAGTACACAGCTGCTCTGCTGGCGACGGCGGCCGTCACCTCTCTCCCGGAACACCTGTAGGTGACGGACGGTTTAGCAACCCAGTAACTAGTGGCACCGGTAGGCAGAATATTCATCCCCTTCACGAAATGGTCGTATCTTGTACGCAAAGTTGAGCACGGTGCCTTATTCGGTACTTTCGGTACTATTCGGTTTGGCAGGCCTTAAGTTGTTTAACCATTCCAGAACTCGTTGCTTGACATACTGCCATGTTGTTCATGCACAGCATGCCGGTGAGATGTAATATGGCTGTTGTATTCCCTGGCCATGCATTGCCGCCATAGATAGATGTGCGTCGAGGGTGGCCATGCATGAGGGCAATATACCAGATGCACTGGCAATTGCAAGTTGTGTGGGACCTTGCCCTCCCAATTGTCATGTCACTGTGGCGGTGCTGTGTGCAGGGTGCGGTGTGTGGAGCCAGTGGTGAACGAGGTGCTGAACACGAAGCCGCCGAGTCGGGTGCTGCGGCCAGTGCTGGAGCTACTGATCAGTACTGCCGGAACTGGTCAGGTGTCAGCCTTCTGGTGCTGCACCCGTCCCACCGGTGAGTAGAGGGCTGGTCATGTGTTAGCCTTCTGGTGCTGCACCCGTCCCACCGGTAAGGGGAGGGGCTGGTCGGGTGCTCACCTGGTGCTGTACCCACCCCACCGGTGAGGGGAGGGGCTGGTCGGGTGCTCACCTGGTGTTGTACCCACCCCACCGGTAAGGGGAGGGGCTGGTCAGGTGTCAGCCTTCTGGTGCTGTACCTGTCCTACCGGTAGATAACTGGACTGGTGAGATGCAGACCTGCACTGCACCTATCCACCGGACCGCCCCGTGGGCAGGGGGAGGGGAGGGGATGGTCAGGTGTTGACCTTCCGGGGTCAAATCCTGTCCACCGCAAGTGGAAGGGGAATCGTGCCCCTTCCTCGGCTTATGCAGTCGGACGATTTCTCTTTGTTGTCGAAACCATATCCGGTTTGCGTATAATTGTGCGTGTGTATCGTTTGATCGTGTGTATATGAACAGCTTGCTTGACGGCGCGGAGGAGTTCATTGATACGCATACGAAGATGTATCCGAGCTGGTTCGCAGCGTATGACCACCTCCCGGAATGTCCGATAGTCGCCACGCCACAATGTATGGACTCGGTCGTTGTTCGGCTGGCTGTCACCACCGGCTGTGTTCGGCTGGCCGTCACCACCGGCTGTGTTCGGCTGGCCGTCCCCACCGGCTGTGTTCGGCTGGCCGTCACCACCGGCTGTGTTCGGCTGGCCGTCACCACCGGCTGTGTTCAGCTGGCCGTCACCACCGGCTGTGTTCGGCTGGCCGTCACCACCGGCTGTGTTCGACTGGCCGTCACCACCGGCTGTGTTCAGCTGGCCGTCACCACCGGCTGTGTTCGACTGGCCGTCACCACCGGCTGTGTTCAGCTGGCCGTCACCACCGGCTGTGTTGGGCTGGCCGTCACCACCGGCTGTGTTCGGCTGGCCGTCCCCACCGGCTGTGTTCGGCTGGCCGTCACCACCGGCTGTGTTCGGCTGGCCGTCACCACCGGCTGTGTTCGGCTGGCCGTCACCACCGGCTGTGTTCGGCTGGCCGTCACCACCGGCTGTGTTCGGCTGGCCGTCACCACCGGCTGTGTTCGGCTGGCTGTCACCACCGGCTGTGTTCGGCTGGCCGTCACCACCGGCTGTGTTCGGCTGGCCGTCACCACCGGCTGTGTTCGGCTGGCCGTCACCACCGGCTGTGTTCGGCTGGCCGTCACCACCGGCTGTGTTCGGCTGGCCGTCACCACCGGCTGTGTTCGGCTGGCCGTCCCCACCGGCTGTGTTCGGCTGGCCGTCACCACCGGCTGTGTTCGGCTGGCTGTCACCACCGGCTGTGTTCGGCTGGCCGTCACCACCGGCTGTGTTCGGCTGGCCGTCACCACCGGCTGTGTTCGACTGGCCGTCCCCACCGGCTGTGTTCGACTGGCCGTCACCACCGGCTGTGTTCGGCTGGCCGTCACCACCGGCTGTGTTCGGCTGGCCGTCACCACCGGCTGTGTTCAGCTGACCGTCACCACCGGCTGTGTTCGGCTGGCCGTCACCACCGGCTGTGTTCAGCTGGCCGTCACCACCGGCTGTGTTCGGCTGGCCGTCACCACCGGCTGTGTTCGACTGGCCGTCACCACCGGCTGTGTTCGGCTGGCCGTCACCACCGGCTGTGTTCGACTGGCCGTCACCACCGGCTGTGTTCGGCTGGCCGTCACCACCGGCTGTGTTCGGCTGGCTGTCACCACCGGCTGTGTTCGGCTGGCCGTCACCACCGGCTGTGTTCGGCTGGCTGTCACCACCGGCTGTGTTCGGCTGGCCGTCACCACCGGCTGTGTTCGGCTGGCCGTCACCACCGGCTGTGTTCGGCTGGCCGTCACCACCGGCTGTGTTCGGCTGGCCGTCCCCACCGGCTGTGTTCGGCTGGCCGTCACCACCGGCTGTGTTCGGCTGGCCGTCACCATCGGCTGTGTTCGGCTGGCCGTCACCACCGGCTGTGTTCGGCTGGCCGTCACCACCGGCTGTGTTCAGCTGGCCGTCACCACCGGCTGTGTTCGGCTGGCCGTCACCACCGGCTGTGTTCAGCTGGCTGTCACCACCGGCTGTGTTCGGCTGGCCGTCACCACCGGCTGTGTTCGGCTGGCCGTCACCACCGGCTGTGTTCGGCTGGCCGTCCCCACCGGCTGTGTTCGGCTGGCCGTCACCACCGGCTGTGTTCGGCTGGCCGTCCCCACCGGCTGTGTTCAGCTGGCCGTCCCCACCGGCTGTGTTCAGCTGGCCGTCACCACCGGCTGTGTTCAGCTGGCCGTCCCCACCGGCTGTGTTCGGCTGGCCGTCACCACTGGCTGTGTTCGGCTGGCTGTCACCACCGGCTGTGTTCGGCTGGCAGTCACCACCGGCTGTGTTCGGCTGGCCGTCACCACCGGCTGTGTTCGGCTGGCTGTCACCACCGGCTGTGTTCGGCTGGCTGTCACCACCGGCTGTGTTCGGCTGGCCGTCACCACCGGCTGTGTTCGGCTGGCTGTCACCACCGGCTGTGTTCGGCTGGCTGTCACCACCGGCTGT
Source organism: Ashinkailepas kermadecensis (assembly GCA_034440615.1). Taxonomy (NCBI): domain Eukaryota; kingdom Metazoa; phylum Arthropoda; class Thecostraca; family Neolepadidae; genus Ashinkailepas; species Ashinkailepas kermadecensis. The sequence goes on from JAOTOM010004215.1 coordinate 50,778, forward strand.
GTTGGTGTGGCGGCAGGCACATGTCTGCTGAAGAAGCTGTGCATTCTGTGCTCGGCCGAGCCGGCGGCGAACCGGGCCGAGCCAAGTCATCCGCTGCCGACCAGCCACAGCCGCCACCGGCCGCCGCCCGCCCGCCGGCCCGTCGACACGCTGCGCGGCGACCTGCGGCCGGCCGAGCTGCGCCACTGGATGGTACGTGCGCCACCGGCGTGTTACACGTCCAGGGCCGCGGCGGCACGCACCGTCAGATGCTCCGTTAGCTGCCGTCTGCACGTCAATGTTCTGGCGCTTTGGTCGCTATCTCGATAACATGTCTGCGCCCATGGGCGCTAAATGATCACGCTTTGGTCGAAGCGCCCTTAAACCCAAATAACAACAATGTCTGCGCCCAGTTGTGCCGACGAGGGCTTGGGAATAGATATTAGTCTTGAGAAAATGATGTTCAACTCCATTTTTCGTCCATCGTGAAAGGACCATGCAAACTTTCCAAAATGGTTTCTGTCGCATTGGAAGCGTCAAAACTGGAGAAATGTCCGTCGTTGGTGAGGACAATGTAATGTATGAGTGAGATGTTTCGTTCCGCCGCACTGTTTGCGACCCGTCGAGCCGGCCATTTGTCAAATTACAAAGTAAATTGCACCCCCCACCCCCCTTCCGCACATTTATGCAGGGGCGGAGCCACGAGGGACACAGATGCCCCTGTTGTGCAACACAGATCAAACATCTTTTCGCGGGCGTTGTATGATCGGCGCGGTCCATGCGCCCCTTGGCCCAAATAACCAACCAGACATCTCTTCGCCCACACTCGCTTGCATTTTATGAGGCCTTAAACATGGATTGGCCGTCATGTCCGGGTACCGGAGGCCTCGTGTTGCCTGGAGATTCAAGAGCAGCAGGTTCGACAGAAAATCCGGCAATTGACGGGACAGACTCCAACGTTCGGCGGGAGGCCCCATCTTGTCTGAGGTTCAAGACCTGGAGGCCGAATAGTCGTGACAGGGGACCTGCAAAGCTCATGAAAAGTCCATGGCCCCGGCAGTCAGCCCCTGATCTTGTCCGGAGGCCATGAATCAGACTTGGTAGAACATCCCTAGAGCTCATGACAATCTGACAGGGGCTACATCATGTGATCTGGAAGCTCCCACGATTAGGAGTTCCATCATGTGATCTGGAAGCTCCTGGTGAGGAGTTCCATGATGCGATCCGGCAGATCCATGTGAGGAGTTCCTTCATGTGATCCGGAAGCTCCATATGATGAGTTCCATTAGTCGTCATAAAAGACTCATCGATGTCACGATAAGGCGCGGTACCTGGCAAGGGGCTCATTTAGTTGTATGCAGTCCCCAGATCGGGAGTCAGTATGGGAGGCATTCTTGTATTGTCTCCCATAGACTGCTTACAAGAAGTCGGCAAAACCCGGCAAGATGGATGCTCTTGTCTCGAGATCTGAGAGCAAGGGTCTCCAAAGTGTGACCTGTACACTGTACAGGTCACAAGAATGTCCGAAAACCTGGCCGGATGCCCCAGCATGTCCTCCGCAGGCACCAATCATTTGGCTTCACGAGGTCCCTAAAATAGCCCATGGAGACCAAGATTGCGGGGAGCCCCCGAGCTTCAAAAACTCTGCGCGTCGTCCTGGAGGACCCCAAGAGACTCCCATGGAGAACTGTTTTATCCCCGTCCCGGGAGGAATTGGTGGTTCCGTCTCTGATTGCCGATTGGAATCGAAAGCATGGGCCGAGCGGTGTACATAATTTTATCAATTATGCTAGTTGACGGGTGTGTGAAGCGAGGATATTTTAATATAGGTATGCGTATGGAAGTATGCATATGGAAAGAACAGTATGACTAAGTGTACCCCCTCCTCCAATATTTTTTTTCTCAATTGCTTCGCCCCTGGTCTCCCACTTTCCAGAATATTCTGGTTTGTGTCAACAAATAAGCAAGGCCAGGATAAGCTTCTATCTTGTAGTGATCATATTCGCGTCGTTTGGTACCCGGAAGCTTTGGAACCGTAAGATGGCTAAACTGCTTTATTGCGGCTTATTTCCAGGTATCCGTGGGCGATGCATACCCAGCATGACGATTTTTTAACCATGTCCACAACTGTCGGGCGACTAACGGCTTTGGGTCAGCAAACAAATAAGTTATGGGCTTGTGATGCTCAAGTCCGCATCTAGTTTTGATTATGTTCCAAAATATTGGCACTAAGAGAATCTAATAGCTGTACCAATGGATTTTCTTAAGGACGGGCCGACGAAAATGAAATGCAATTAAATGAAGAACGCTTTCGTCGCGCTTTGTGTGCCGACAGATTTTGGTTTTACGTGGTGAAAATCTTAATTTCGTGTTCGATTTCATGTATTTTGTAAGGGGCGGTCCCCCGCCCTTTCACTGCACCTCTGAGCTGTATTATTACATGGCATGATCATTTTTTATATTGCGGATCTAACTTAGAGGAACATAATAGGCTTGTGCTGACAAATATATATATATATATATATATATATATATATATATATATATATATATATATATATATATATATATATATATATGTATATATATATATGTATATATATATGTGCATGTATGTATGTATGCATGTATATGGCCCATTATGGGCTTTGATTGTTTATTTGTCAGTCTTTCACATAGACAAGTATTTAATAAAGAGATCCTCACAATCAGTTCCCCAAAACAACTAGGGTTGGTGGCGCTACGTGTTCCACCGTCAACCCATATCGCGCTTCATTGGTGAAATATGCAAGGGCAGTGATGAGCAAGGTACGGGCAGTGTGGAATGTCTGCGGTACTCAAAATTGATCTCAAGTGGAGTTCCCATGGACGTGCATGGCTTGTAAATTGATCGGGTGCCGATTGGTTTAAACGAAAAAGACGTGTCAGAAGCGGGATTCGAACCCGCGCCCTCATACGAGGACCAGAATTCCCAGCCCTCTATCGGAGGGAAGGTGCGAACCTTGAGTCTGGCGCCTTAGACCACTCGGCCATCCTGACGTGATCCGCGAGCCGTTCGCGGGGAGTGGAAAGTCGTACGTTGGCGGCGGTATTGTGCGACATCGTCCAATTTCTCACGGTAAAGAATATCAGTATTCTTTCCGATCTGCTTGGCATTGTCTGCGACACACAGGCGCATGTGAATTATCTGAGAGCTGGGAGCAAAAGCCATTTTGACGTCTGTCTCCTTGCAAGTCCATCGGAATTGGTGTGCCGGTGGACAGCTACCTTTCCGTCCCATGCTCCCACATCGCTGATAGCGCAGAATCTTCGTTTGGTGTATCCAGAGGAACAACGGAGACATGTTCTCCCCCGACCGGAGGAAGATATTGTGGAGAAAATACACAACCGTGTGTTGCACACTTCTCTCCAGTGCTGGGTCGGCTTGGCGCCATAGGTACCGGCTCAAGGATGCGTTTGTATCAGTGGCGAGCCACTTGTCACACCACACGGACCATTGAGCTGACCGTGAGTGGAACTGCTGGCGCCGCTACATTTCCCGCGTACTTCGTTGCCGCGTAGATCCGAGGAGCAGCCTGAGTGGCGGTAATTAAGCCGATGCCGACTGGCTGTGAGCATTGCCCCGTGTAGTGCGGTCGGGAGCTGACTGAAAGTCAATTGGACTTACAACGCGGGAGAATTACCATCGGGTGTGTGCTGTGTGATTTTCGTGGAATAAGCGATTTTGTTCACTCGTATACACTATCCCACAGTGTGAGAATATGCACCTGAAGTGGTTTTTTGTTTGTTTGTTCCTTCTCTGCAACGCCATTGTGCAATTTTGGAATTGTCCCGAATTCAGTGGAGGTGCAGGTCCTCCGCGTATGTTCTCCAGCACTTTAACGGGGACGTCCTGTCCCAGCCAGCACCGTGGTGCCCAGTCGGTGGCAATTTCCGATTTCTCCAGCATTACTGTGGGGACGGAGGCTAGCTGTCCGCCTCAGACGATGCCCCGCGGCCGCCGTTGGATGCCGTCGCAGTCAGAGCTGCTCAGACTACGCCCTGCCTCACCTCTGATTATATGCACGTGTGGTTGGCATTGGTTGGTTGGGTACGGTCGCCTTATTCGTAGTCGTAGGCGCTCCAAGTCGAAATATCTTCCTCATGACACCTCGGTCATGTTTAATGAATTGAGAATAGATGATAGCAACAAGCACACACACACAGACCTCTTCAGTGGCACCGCCCACGGATATCTTTTTTCCACTTAGGGAATGGTCACACCGCACAGTTATTTCTCATGCTTCATATTTTCTGTCTCATGCCAATCGGGTATTTCAGATTGGTGACTGTACTCGTGTCATATCATAGTAAATGAGAGATGGGTGGCATACCAGCTAATCCGAGCCACAGCGTGTGCAATTGATGGTGTTGAGGATTGCTGGGCTGCCTGGAAGGTGTCTGGGTACCTGGAATAAATGGCAGGTGAAGAATTATACCCGTTTAAGCATAGTTGGATGCTGTCCCTGGTAGAAATGGTTTGTGTTGTGCCGCGTGTGACGGCCGTTCATCACAGCGGCACAGGTGGACCCGACCGGTCCTCCCCGACTTCAGAATGGGATCACCGGGCGTTTGTTAATCACACCAGAGAAGACGTTAGCTGAATTTGGACCACTGCTGTGGAGGACGATTACTCATATGGTCTGTAAACCCGGCCACCGCGGATGCCCTGTCACGTGTATACTGCTAAGCGGGACGTTTTGCAGGTGACTACTCAGCCGGCGCTGGCGACGTCGGCTGACTCGCAATGGTTCCGCCTGGTGGCGCTAGTGATGAGCCGGCAGGCGGCGCTGCCGTCGCTCGCCTGCTGCCGCGGCAACCTGACGCAGCTGGTGGTGCAGCTGTTGTACCAGCTGGTCACCAGCTGGGAGCATGGTCAGTATGGTGTCGCCAGTCGCAAACAGCTTGGAAAAAACAGGGATAAGGGAAATAAAATCAAGTGACGGGTAAAATGGGTTAGAAACTGAGCTCTGTCGAAAACCAGTAATCACTGGTTTGAAGATCATGCTGGTGTTCGAAGCTATCCAACCAAGCCTGGCTTCGGTGGATGGCCGTACAGCGTGCGAAATTGGCGGGAAGTCAAGATTAGCGGTTTCGTCTGCCGGTGCTGAGTATAATCGGCAGCACAACAGATATCAAGCTTATCGCCGCACAGGATTACAGGTCTGTGAACTCAGGACCTACACACAAATTCCAGATGGGTGGTGTTGCGTTGAATAGGGATTTTCCATTGGCATCATTGTATTCAGAATAAGTATAGACAGCTAGTTTGGTTGCAAAATAACCCAATTGGGGTTGACACACCCATAAACCCTAATAAACAAACAAACAAACAGACAGACAGACAGCTAGTTGATTAAGCTACGAATGCTACATGTTTCATTCTGGTGACAGGCGTAACTATGTCTTGCTGGTACTTTCAAATGTATCGCTGGGCTGAGCAGTCTATGCACATGGCCTACGCGATGTTGGGGTTGCAAGCACCCGAGCTCCTCATCTCGACAGCCATGCTGTGTCTAAAACATGGACGATTTCAAGGGCAAGTGATTCGCATCTCACTCAGTCTGCTTCGTGGCCCCGCGTTCTGCCGTCCTGCCGTCCTGCAGTTCTGGTACAAAGGAGCATGCATGCCATTCGCACAAGCCGGTGTAGTTCTCACAAACGTTATGAGCGTGATCCGTCCGTGATATCGGACAAGATCAAGTGCAGTCAGTTCCTCAGCCCGTGCAGTGTGACATTGAGTAGCGTGTCGTTGAGCCACGGGCGGTGTATCGGCCGAGTGTCTGCCCGGCTGGTCATCGCAGCTGGCCAGTGTTGCCTTGGTGACCAGTAGAGATACGGTGGCTGCTGCAGGTGGTGGTGGCGGTGGTGACGCCTCGCCGGTGCACGTGCTGGTGGCGGCGCTGTACCGACTGTCCGACCTGGACCCGGCCTTCTCGGCGTCCGTGTCGCGCGCGCGCCTCCACTACCTGGTCACCATGGATACGCTGGGCAGACGCTGGCGGCAGATGGCCTTCTCGCCGCAGCTTGGTGGGTCGGCCGGTGATGCCGTCGGCTGTGACGTCATGTGACAGGTGACACCGCTTGGTGTGATGTCATGTGACATGTGACGCCGCCGGCTGTGACAGGTGACACTGCTGGGTGTGATGTCGTGTGACAGGTGACGCCGCCGGCTGTGACGTCATGTGACATGTGACGCCGCCGGCTGTGACAGATGACACCGCTGGGTGTGATGTCATGTGACAGGTGACGCCGCCGGCTGTGACGTCATGTGACAGGTGACGCCGCCGGCTGTGACGTCATGTGACAGGTGACGCCGCCGGCCGTGACAGGTGACACCGCTGGGTGTGGTGACAGGTGACGCCGCCAGCTGTGACGTAATGTGACGGGCGAGACCCATGCCACGGCCACTGGTTGTGTCCAGCTAAGATGAACCAGTTAAAGGTTAAGTGCACTAATGGTTCCCAGCTCGGGTCATCGGGTTTGAATGTTGACTTGAATCTGATCCCCCGTCCCCTCTCTCACCTCACGGATCCAAGGAGTCATCCCCCGCGTTTTCCACTGGCGGAGTTCGGGGAGACATTCAATTTATGTACCCCTTAACGTGGCTGCTTTCGGCAAAAGCAGCCAGAAAGCAGTCAACAGCTTTCTCAAAATTGAAACAAATTGTATTGCAAAATCGTTTATTCCATAGCTATCCAGATTTGAGGTTTTGTATCTGAAAGAGATTGAATGTAGTTCAGTGAATGTAGTTGTAAATGTAGTGATTGAATGTAGTTGAGATTGAACATTGTTGCCTTAAAAGTCCCCACGACGTTGAAATGTGGGAAAACACCAAGTGTTGGTAAGTGTTGAACGCTTCCACCACAATAAGAATTTTGATGAACACAATGAGATTTCCGTAGTCTGAAAGCATGAAATTGTGAATGGTATATTTTCCTATCTCCAAATTGTGTTGGTAAAATGCGCCTATGACTTGGACAATGTTTCCCTTTAAGTACTTCCACAGCGAATGTGCGTGCATGTGTATACACACTACATTACTATAGAAGTACTCAAAAGCACCGTGACTGTATGTTTATATTTATTTACCTTTACTGGATGTGTTCATAATTTAACCACGGTCACGTGCATACAACAATTATTCCCATACATGCCTGGATGTGATGCAGTGCACTTAGGTCCGAGACTCTGCGTTGCGGGAGGAGAACTGACACCCCCGTAGGTGTCAGGTGGTGACACGTCTGGTGAATCTGGAGAAGACGTGGGAGAGTGGGCCATCCAATTTACATCAAATGGTGCTCGGTACGCACGGGTTTTACTTCAGTGTTCATTCCCCCCTAATTCTGAAAGGCCGGCTTAACTAAAAGTTTTTTTTCCGTTTATGGGCATGATAATTTCAGTTTATATTCGAGGGTAATCCTCTTGTGTTTCGTAATTCGTGAGCCAGAGGTTGGTTCACTAGCCTCTGTTCAGCAGCTTGACCTGATAATTTATGGAAAACACCTGAGGAACGACAGGTCGGTTTCAACCTTAAATAAGGTTTAATGACATAAGGAATGTCATTGTAAATTTGTTTTGAAGGCACTGCCTTCCCCATGTCTTCCCTGAACTTAAGCATTGACCTTGTGGTGGTTTCCCAATGCCTCGCACCCGATAAGTATTTCTCCCCTCCCCCACCGGCATACGATTTAAAAAAACGTCGCCCTCGCCGGAGTCGCGAGAATATGAACCAAACCGTGCATATTATAATTGTCAACTGGTACGTCACACGGGGTATGGATTATTGGTGACTCTCAGTAGTTGGCGTTGCTGTAGTGATGTCATCGGTCTGTTGTTACGGGCGGAAATTTGAACAAAAATACCAGACGAAAGGCCTCGTACTGACGTTCAAAATGTGGCAATGCAGTACTGGTGACGCGATGAACATTGGAGGGCTGGTCATTCGGTGTCATGTCAAAATGTGCCATTGTTCAGGATTCGCGCAAACATTTGTGGCTCTGAAGATATAACCAAAAATAACAATTTGGCACTGCTCCCAAATGCACCCTTTGCTTGCGGGAAACGGACGTGGGAGCATTCGTTTTTTTTTCGTGTTGCATGGCATGTTGCCTGCTCCAGGTATTGCAGGACACGAACAATATGCATTTTCCCATATTGATTTTAGGTACTTCAACGGGAAAAAATCAATTGCAGCACCATAAATTGGACCATTCTCCGCAATGTCTGACAGGAAAACGCTTGCTGAACACCGCACCGCTCCTGCACTCGGGTAGTGACGGTCAGTTTTGAACTCGGCTTTCAACCGAATTCAACAAAGCAACCCCAATTTGTCCATTTATTGAGCGACATCAGCTCACCTAAGTTTTGCCCTGGTGGTGCGGTTTCCAAGAGGTGGCTGCCCAAGCGGAGTCTAAGTTAAAGTTGATTTGGCGCGCCCACCAAACTGAATTGAATTTGGCTATCGGATTGCTCGCCCGTGAGCCGTGACGTCACACTCACAAATTATTTTGTGTAGATTTGGTATCTTGATGTCACAGGAAAACTCATCTTACTCATCTATTTAGTTTGTGCCCAGCAAAAGTCCATAACCACATGAAATCATCTGTGGCTGGTGTGTAGCGCAACAGTCAGCTGACGGTGCGCCCCCATCGCAGTGAGCGTGCTCCAGGAGCTGTACAGGTTCGAGCGGGGCACGTTCAACGGGTCGACACAGACGCCATCATGACGAGAATCTGCCGCCGCGCCGGGGAGAGGCCAGCCCACGCGCAGGCCCCAGACGCGTCACTACCGGCGGCAGCTGCGCAACGCCAACGGCAAATACGCCGTCTGTTCGTCGCGACACATATCGCAATATAGTGTGCCTTCTGAACACTTGACTGTCGTAATTCCGATACACGGCTGTTCTATTCCCTGTTGAAGAGTGTGCCCGTTTTACATTAGTTCACGGTGCACGCGAATACGCTGAGCAAGTCCAGTCAGCCGTCGTTGAAACCATGAAATGCTGATACAACTGCTCAGGGTGATTTAGTATTGGTGCGTACAACCGGGAACTTAAGTGTTTACCAGATGTACGGGGGACGCCATTTTTTAGCTTGAGGCGTCTCATTTGGGATTTTCCACGCCGGCCGGCATGCCGCTCTAAACTGCAACTGGCGTAATGACGAGAATCCCTTTTCTCCCACATGGCTTGTATGGCAAAATACACTTCCCCCACATGGCTTATATGGGAAAATACAGTATTTAATTTACCCGTCCCCTCATTTGTATATCATCCATGCCGTGATGACTCAAATATTAATGGTGATGCCACCTCAGATTCCCTGGCGCCGTGCTGCGTAAACATGGTTCGTCGCCACGGGTTTTAGTCAGATATCAGCATCGGATCGATCAGCCGGATTACAGATGCCCAGCACGTCTACATTTGTTCTGAGCCATTCACAGATCCAGTTTTATTTAAGTTTTATTTGCAGCCATCCCGTAGCTCCCTCCCACCAAGCCCCATAAATCACAGTGCGCACATTTTGTTAATGCAGACATTTTAATCAACGTTCAGCTCCACGTCGAAACATTATCGAGGCATTATTCGATAAACATGGAACAGTGACTCTATAAACATATCAAACTTTGGCGAACCACGTAACATCAACTACAGGACGAGTTGCGGGAATAAAAGGAACTGATCCTCAAAGTGCGAATCTAGGGGCTCGTCTACTTCAAACATGTCCCAGTCGTCGACGATCTCCGGCTTGATCTTGACGGGCGAGGAAGGCGGCGAGGGTGATGACGGGGACGGCGGCAGCGAGCCAGGCACGGCCGCCTCGTCCACCTGCCGCATCAGCTGGACGAGCAGCTCGTCAGAGGCGGTGTAAGTGCTGTAGGCGGCAGAGTCCAGCTCGGCGTTCAGGTCGGTCACGTCCGACGTCAGCGTATCATGGCCGGGCTCCAGCTCTTCTGTTGCGGTCCCCACCACTGCAGAGTCGGCGCACGACGCGTCCCCCTCAGACGTCTGCGACAGGTCGGCACAGTCACCACGGCACCGAAAACCAGGTTGGTTATTGGTTTTACGACACATCGGCCGTTGAGTCATGCAGCGTCGCCAATCTCTCACGCCGATTGGCCGCGGGCGAAGAGTAGCGACAGGTAAGGCTCGAACCCACAATCTTTCGATTGTGAGACGGGCAACTTACCCCTAGACTACTCGTCCCCTCACCGAAAACCAGCAAGGCACGAAGATGCACGTGGCTCGGGGACAATTACGAGTGGATCAGTAATATGCCATTCGGAGCATTTTCAACAAACAACACTTCGCAACAGTTTCAGCTTCATGCGATGCCCACAAAGCCTGCCAAAGAATACCAGGGCGGAATCGCAAGCTGATCGAATGTTCAGCAATGCTTGGTTTGAAAACTGAAAGTTGTTCATGCATGGATATGAACACCTTGGGCCAGTTACCTGTTCGCTTCCAAAGAGTGTTTCCGTGAGGAGTTCGAGCAGGTCAGCATGTGTACCCCTTCCGTCGCCAGCGCCACCTGGAAGCTGGCCCAGCTGATCAGACTCAGCGCCAGCAGTGCTGCCACCCGAGCTTCCTGTCCCTTCTGCTGAGGGCCACTAATGAGTGCTGCTGACTCAATGGAAGTATCGCAGGTGGCAGCAGCCGCTGATCGTTGCTGTGTGGTCGGCTGGGGCTCAGGCTGATGCTGGAGACGTTCTTGCAGCAGGGAGTTCTGTGTGCTGAGCAGCTCGTTCTGCTTCTTGAGGAAGGTGTTTTGCTGGACAAGCTTGTCATTCTGTGGAAAAAAGGGCGCACTTGTGAACAGGTTCTTCAGATCCAGTGAAACATAAATAGGTTACGTTATTCAGTGGCTGACTGAAATAACCCACACTGCTTAACCTGACTTAACTGCAGAATATGACGTTTCAAATGTTCATAAACATAACAAAAAAACTAAGGTTTTCCAGATACATTATGCACTTCGGCCGGCCACAATTTAGGATTGCTCGTTAGTCACATTATAATCACCTCAGCAATCCTTATTTGAGCCCTCCAGGCCGTGTGCGTGTATCCAGAATGGTGTCGGGGATGCGTTTCTGCCCGGGGGCGAGCCAGACCACCCGACCATTCAGCTACACACATTGGTTGGTTGGTTGGTAAATATATTTTATTTTCACATGGCATAACGTGAATTGAATCCACCTATGATGGAATTAAGTCGAATAGTTCATCATCACAGTACGTATGCCAATGCATTCTCAGTTCAGAATAGGAATTAAAGGTGACTTTTACCCCCCAAAATACAGTTCAGCCTTTGGCTTGCTTCCTGCGTACTTCATACCTGACGCTCTAAGGAAGATACCCTGCTTTCCAGAAGGTCCATCTGCATTTTCTTCCTGTCCCTGGCAGTCTGTGCAGCAACTCTGTTCTTGAGTTTTCTGAAAAGAATCGGTGTGAACGCACGACAGGGAAGCAGGGGCAGATCCAGAATTCGTCATGGGAGCACCGGAACTTTTCTGGAGGGACGGCGTTTCTTTGGACGGGCGTCTGACTGGAACAAAAAATCCGTCGAGTGGGAGGGGTGCACTAGAACCCTCTCGGAGGATCACCACCTCCCATGGGGGTACGTGCCCACTTGTATCCGCCCATATGGGAAGCAACATGATACACCGCATTACGTGGATAATATGGTGTTCAGTGGTAGCAGCGATGCATCCAAATTCGCACCACTAGGTGTCGAGGAAGGGCTGCAAGTACTATCTCAAAGCAAGATAATTTCCTAATCCTAAGGAAGATAACCCAATGTCAGAATCAATCAATCAATCAATCCCGCAATCCAACATCAGTAGGCTAGGCTAGGTAAGGTTAGTTTAATTTTTTTAACATCATTGTTCATGGTACTCCCACCTAAAACTACTCTTTCTGTACACCTACCACAGTTTGTTAATGGAGGTGGCAAAGGGATAACATGCATGTGCATTTTCAAATATTTTTTTAGTCCAGGAGTGAGTTGTCGGACCTCTATTTCAGTTTTCTCGGCCCAACGAGGGCCAGTTTTCCCTAGACCTCTTTTTCGGCGCTCGAATCGATTTTCCAGGTTTCCCAAAATTTATATGAATGTACTTAACATGTGACCACTCATTTTATCTCCAAATGCATGCCTTTCAGTTGGGAGGCAAAATCACACCTAAAGGGGTGCTTGGAATTGGGTAATATAGCATAAAAGGAAACATTCAAGAACAATACAGAAAAAAACAACATAACACAACATAACCTAGCCTAACCTTCCATGCAAGAAAGCAAATTATTTTTAATGGTAAATTTCCCAACAATATTTCCTTCTAAAAAATTTCAAGCTAGAAACCCTGATCCTAATCTAGCCTGAATGCTTGATTTTTTCTCCTAAAAAACACCAAGCAAATTAAACAATAAAATATATTATGATAGCCTACAGCAAATGCCTAACCTAACCAAACCTAACTTAATGAAACATAACCCTTTTATATGCTCCATGGTGCTCAAATGTGTAAAACTTGTCTAATGGTAACTTTAAACTGTAATAATATCATGTAACCTAACTTGAAATATTTTTTTCAAAAAATTAAATGTGCCTCTTCCAGAATCATTGATGGAGTCTGTTTGCTTCGGAGGTAAAACAAAAAGGTGTAAAACTTTCCTCATGAAAACCTAAAAGCACAACATTACTGATGAAACAACTCATGCCAATAAAGTAAGTTGATTACTTATTTATGCAAATGTCAATTTAATGTTGATGCAATCCATAGGTTTAACAACCACTATATGCCATTTCAGTGGCCTTTTGCTCCAAGGTCACATGGCCTCAAGAACAGGATAGTGTGGAGACCTGGCATAGTGATCCACATAGATTAGAAGGAACCACTAATTCTAATTATCACATCAGCTTTAATAACAAAGTAAATTTTACTATCAATGCTGCCAAAATAAGTAGAATTAAACTTATGAATATCAGCAGATAACAATATGCATTCTGATTACCATTAGACTGCACTCAGGTCTACTGTATCTGGTAACTGATATATGACTGCCAGATGTCAAATTGGTGCTATGGTTAAATTATTGAAGGGATGTGATAATATGCCAATCTTCTGAGCAACAGTAGATAAAATGACAATAGAAGTACAATTCACCAATAACAACAAAGTTTATACATCCATACCATACTCCCACCATGCTCACACCCCACAAGTAATAAATATTTACAACACGGCTCACAAGTAAGATGCTCATGCAATTACTGATTCAAATATCAGGGTATTTGAATGGGTTTTGGAATATAAAATGGCTTAATTGAAATTATACTAGACACACTCTTACAATGCTTTTGGTAGATTTGCCTTAAAAGGTGTTTAAAAAAATATATATTTGGGATGCCATGTTTATGGAGGTGACCAAGATGATGGGACCACTTATTTTCTGTGCAAATGCCTACTTTTTGGGTTGTGAGCAAAATAATGCCAAACTGAGGCATTGAGTTAGGCGACAGCACAGGGTTCAAATAATTGTTTTTCGTTAGGTTCGAGATGTCAAAAGGACCACGAAAGGTGTGATATATTGAAAGGAGCCTTCCCAACAGTACTGTTGGAAAGGAGACACCAAAGACTTCACAAGCATACATCAAGAGCATGATTTTGATACTTCTTGAAGAAGTATGTTGAGTGTTGAGAAAGTGGCATACTCCACCCTATTTCATGAACAATTTACCATTGACATAGCATAAAAGGAAATGTTTTTTAAAAAGCAACATAACCTAACCTAGCCTACCTTTGAAGAAAAATCCCCAAAAATACTATTATAAAAATGTCAAGCAATTGATTTCCCAACAATTTTCAAAATTAAAAAAGAAACCTAACCTAAGCTGCTTTTGAAGGGAAAAAATGTGGGGAAAATTTTTGTAATAAAAAACTCAGTAATATTGAGCTTTAAGGTGCTAACAAGAAAAGTCTTTACACACATTTGCCTCCATAAAGCAAACAAATGAGTTAGGTTTGGTTAGGTTAGGCTAGTTTAGGTTTTTAAGTTGGAAAATTTGTGAGACAAAAAATTCCAATTCTTTTTTTCATTTGTACCAAAAATAAGTGGTTCCATCATTTGAGTTACCTTCATAGACATAGTATTCTGAAGAAAAATTCAACAACAAAAAAAAACAACATTTACGACAAAAATACCATGCTTTCTTTCCACCACTAAACATTTGCTAGCAAAGCAAATGAAAAGAAATGAAAAAGCTGCAAAAATTGATTGAAACCAATTCTTATTAATATCAAATGCTGCATGGTATACTTCTTTTAGTGCTTATCTGGAATGTTTTAGTTGGATCCAAAAATGCCTTTGAAGGATCTAAAGTAACTGGATAGGAGAGCAAATTACCACTGCAAAGTCACGTTATGTCAGCTAACTTTTTTCCAAATACCTACCTAGGATGAGTTGATCAGGTGAGTTAATTAACCACTAACAATTCAGAACATGGTATCTCACAAAACGGCTCACCTTCTCTGGTTCTTCTGGTCAGATGTAAGATGATCCAGTCTCTGCCTCTTCCTTGGAGCACTTGACACGGTAGGCAAGGCACTTGAGCTCCGTATGTTGCTAAAGATCCTCTTAACTACTGTGCGAATTTCACTTCTTGTCCCCAGGTTGCTTGCTGACTTGATGATTGGGGATGATATAGGCAATGTCACCACAGATGTTTTATTATGTGGTTTGGTGGATGTGCCTCCGACTGTAACAACCCTGACTGTTCTAGGAATGCCAGCAGTATGTGTCTTAAAATTGCCATGGTTGGCTGGGGTGATGATGATCTTGGTAGTCATGTTTGCCAAACTTTTAAGCACTTCACTTCACTTCACTTCACAACACACCACACACGATCTTACAGTCACTCCTCTCAAACAGAAATGTCAGGCACGCAGACTGAAGCCTAACTCACATCAACACTGGGTTTACTCCTAACCCCTACCGTAGCCACGGACATTTCGTCAGAAACGACTTCGCACCGCAGCGCCACCAGTGTAGAACCCAGAGCGAACAGCTGGCTGTGTTATGCTGCCGTGGCGTTCCTTTATTGGTCGAGAGGCCTTGGAGGCCAGGAAACGTCAAGTATACGTCATCGCTGCCTGCGTGGTAGGCTCTCATTGGCTGAGCTTTGTCACCGACCCTGAGCCTCCGGCAACGTACGATAATGTTCGGAACTGGGGGTTCCGCGGTGGATCGGTCTCTATCAAATATTTTCCAATTCTGCGCCCGTATAGTTTGTACTAGGACCAAAATTTAACCAAAATGACGGGTGTTCATTTTTGAAAGTTATTGCGGGGCATGATGCATAAAGGCGATGGGTGGGCCAAAATGGGTTGGGGGGAGGGGCACACTCCATAGGGCCCCATGTTTAAAGTGGAAAATATTTGTGGAAATCAACATCGAGGGGGAAACATTGCCCCTTCAAAAGTATATAAAAAGCACCCCTGCTCCCAGCCCATCGGAATGTATCACGTTGACAATGGAAACGGAAGCGGACATCATCTAGCTGCGGAAGGAAAAATGTCTTGGACAAGTATCCGACAACGCCGTCCACCTGTTTTCACTTTTTGTTATTTTGCGTTTTTGGGGATGTCGGGATGAACGAGCTTTGTGCTAGACTTGAGTAGGAGTAATAGGTGTAGGCATAGCTGTTGCTTCGCATGATCTTGGAGGGGCAATTTCCCCCTCAGTATTGGCTCCCCCCCCATTACTTCACCTTTTAACATGGGAAACTATGGAGTATGCCCCCCTGCCCACAGCAGTAATTTTCGGAAATCAACGCCCCAGTAGACATGCCGATGTCGGCCCGCTATGCGCATGTGTCGGGGTCAGCTCGGCATCTCGTAAGCGGCATGTTGGCATCGGACAGCTCTCGGCCCGACATCGGCAAACCAACCTGGAATATCAGCATATGTCAGGCTTGAGTTCGGCATGTCAATAGCTGCCAGCCGACGTTGGGCCGTTGTGCGACATTTCATTCCTCAGCCGACAGCCGGCCGCTGGCGTCCCGGCAGCAGCTCGACACCCTCCCGGCATCGGCCCCAAGTCGGCTGCATGTCGGCATGGGTGCAAATCCCCCCTCCCCAGCCAACAGTGGACCGCTGTCGGCATATTCACTGGGGTCACTGGGTGTAGTTTATTAAAATTATTGGAATGGCATATTCGATACATGAAGGCATTGGGCGTGCACACATGGATTTGGGAGCATAGATACCACGCAGGGTTCCACGTAATAAGTTGAAACTATTGGGCGTCGAAAAGCCAATATTTGGAAGGGCAAGTGTCCTCCGGAATGCAAAGAAGGCTACACCCCCGGTAGAGATTCGTGTAAGAATGGGTAAACGCCAGGAGTATTTTTTGTATACTTTTGGAGGGGAATGTGACCCTCCCCATGTTCAACTTTTCCCCTCCCCTCTCCCATGCTCGATTTTCCTTCTCCCCCCCCCCCTCCCCAGATGTTCAATTTTGCTCCTCCAATGGCGGATCTTCTTCCCCAATGTGAAATGGAAATGAGCATGCAGCAAAAAGCATACAACTGCGGGCTGCGATCGGAGCGGAAGCGCTGATGGTCCCACCGATGGTCCCACCGATGGTTCCGCCGATGGCCCCGCCGATGGTCCCGTCGATGGTCCCACGGATGGTGCCACCGATGACCCCACCGATGGCCCCGCCGATGGACCTGGAACTGTTTTAAAAAGTGGAATGCACATCCTTTTGCCCGTTCACTCTGGTGACCATGCGGCCCGGCAAGGGGCCCGTTCGGCCCCTGGGGAGCCCGGTTTCAACAGGCCGTTAGGTGCCACTGGTTCTAAGCGGGCTATTGGTTCAATGGGGCCCCCTAAAAAAAAAGGGCCCCCGTTGGGGGGGGGGCCCGGTTAAAAAGGGCCCCCCATTTTTTTTGTTTTTTAAGGGGGCCCGTTTTGGGGAGCCACAGAACCGTCTTCTGGAAACTGACTGACCGCCACCGTTAACGTCGCGACTATACCCTGTAGTGTGGCCAGCGTACTGGTGTCCGGAGACACTGCGCCGACTGGCACCGCCTGTGCTGCTGAGTATCCTTCCGCCACTGATAACATCGGGCCTGAAGCAGAGGCTTCCAAGAACCTGTCAGCTGTAGTAGCCAGTTGGCCCAGAAGAGCTTCCCTCTGGCAACAGCGATGATGCTGCCCAAGCTGCCTGCGGCAGCCGTTGAATATTTAGTCTTCAACAGCCCACGGTCGTGTAAGGCATCTTCTGCTGTACCCAGTGCATCCACAGGAGCAGTTGGAGCGGCTTCTGGTCTCCGAGCTGCTGGCGGAGCAATAGGGCTTCCAGGAGGGCCGCTCGCGATTGCGCTAATCTACGCCTCAGGCCATCAATATGGTTGGTTATTGGTTTTACGACACGTCGACCGTTGAGCCATATAGCGTCGCCAATCTCTCACGCCGATTGGTCGCGGGCGAAGAGTAGCGACAGGTGAGACTCGAACCCACAACCTTTCGATTGTGAGACGAGCATCTTACCCCTAGACCACTCGTCCCCTGGACATCAATATGGACCACGAAGCTGGGCGTCTGGGCCGTGATAATATCCGCGCCTGTGTGGTGATCGACACAAATAGGCTTGCCACCAGTAGGTCGAACTTGGTGCTGTCTTCTTGTATTCCAACCACCCGAAACGCACAGTCCGTCTGCGTCGGCTAGAGGTCTGTCTTCTCCGGGGAAAGGAGACAACTGACAGCCTGAACGCGGCCAGCTGCTGGCTTGCAGATGCAGGAGTCAGAGCAGATACAGGGGGAAGGTAACTGGGGGCATGTGCATCCCTCCCATGGAAGGTGGTCGCTCCTCCAGCCGGGAAAAGGCACCCATCCGGGAAGGTTCGAGTGAATCTCCTATTTTTTTTTCAGTCAGAAGCGCCCCTCCGAGAGAAAGAGGCGCCTCTTCAGTGCTCGAATGGACTCCCTTCGAATATTTCTGCCGTCGAAAAGGGCCCGTTTTATTCTTAGAAACCAACATGCAGGCAGTCAAAACTCCATTGCTTAAGACGTCGATTCAGTATTCGGAAAGGGGAAAGCACACGCTTGTAAGGGCCCGTACGCATTCGTAAGGGCTCGTAGACGTTTGTAAGAGCCCGTAGATGTTCGTAAGTCTTCGAACATGCCCGTAAGCTTTCGCAGGGGCCTGTAGACGTTTGTAAGGGTCTGTGAGCGTTCGCAATGGTCTGTGAGCGTTCGCAAGGGTCTGTGAGCGTTCGTAGGGGTCTGTGGGGTCTGTGAGCGTTCGCATGGGTCTATGAGCGTTCGTATGGGTCTGTGAGCGTTCGTAAAGGTCTGTGCGCGTTCGTATGGGTTTGTGAGCGTTCGTAAGGGTCTGTGAGCGTTCGTAAGGGTCTGCGAGCGTTCGTAAGGGTCTGCGAGCGTTCGTAAAGGTCCAACATGCTTGTAAGGACAGGCGACCGTCGTAAATGTATGTATATATTCGTAATGACCAGTAGACGTTCGGAAGGGCCCCCGGCTTTCGTAGGGGCCCGTAGACGCTCGTGGGAACCCGTGGACGTTCATAAGGGCCCGTGAGCGTTCGTAAGGACCCGTGATAATTTGTAAATGCCCGTAGACGTTTGTAAGGCTCAGAACACGCTCGTAGGCGCCCGTAAACTTTCGTAGGGGCCTGCAAACGTTCCTAGGGGTCCAAACACGCTAATCCAAACACGCGTGAGGACCCGTGCATATTCATAAATGTCTGCAGACATCCGTGAGGGTCACACACACCCATAATGTAAAATCGATTATAATTCGATGTGTGCCATTAAATGTACTCAAGCGTCTTTTTAAATCGAAGTAATTGGTCGATCAAACTAGATTACCTCTGTATATTAGATTAGTTTACTTCGTATGCTAGAATTATCAACTACACTGCATTGCAGGTAGGGGTGCAGGATCGCAAGATTAGTTGGGGGGCTCAGCCTTAGGTCGATCAACATAGGGTACCCCAAATACCAATTCCTCCCCGGATTTCGGCGACTTCATTTTCCCATCTTGAAAAAGAACATTAATTTCATAAATATTATTTTCCTTTTTCCATGAATCTAACCTATCCGGGGACAACATAATCAGGAAATGGTTCATCGAAAAACTACTTCATAATATAGAGAATCCACTTATCGTCGAAACGACTCATTCCTCTTTCGCTTCGCATTGTGCCTAATTTCAGCATTGTTCTTATGATATGTATATATGTTATTTGGAATTTCCGCCGATCAAAACGAATTAAAAACACCGAAAAGAAACAGCATGTAACCATCATATCAAACTCCACATGACGACCAGAGCTAAGTGAGCAGCGTGATTATCGATTGGAGAAAACTTACAAACAGATTGCTTGTACTATTCCAATCTATTAACACGCGCACTGGAGGGGGGGGGGGCGAAATCCGCCCACCCCTCCGGTTTTTCGCAAATAACTGCAAATTTTACCGGTCGATATATCCGATTTTCGGTGTACCTGCTTAGAAATGAACGGCGCGTCGTTTAAAGAAAGAAAAATGGAAATCGGTCGAAAATTTTCAAGTTATGAGCCGCTAAAGTCAAAAAATGTTATAGCGCCAGACCACAAAATCGGCGCTGATGCGCTTCCAATATACTGACAAAAGGGAAGTGTTCTAGGCAACACTAGCGACTTGTTTGATGCATATTTATATGCTGTATAGTTTCAAGGTCATGTTAGGTCACCAAGGTCAAGTCAGGTCAAGTTCATGACAGGTTAATGGAACCAAACTTGATCAACTGGAATGTTGCCATAAATGCACTACTGGTTGTCATTTGTACTGTTTGTCATTGCGTTTCCATACTTTATTCATGTACTTCACTCTCTTCTTCACGAAGCCGATTGCTCCGAGCTGCCCGACGGAGCAGTCGGGCGGGCGGCCGGTTCCGGTAACTGGAACAGGTAACTGACCTGATAAAGTGGTGCTATATAGGTGACCTGAGGTCAAATGTTGGGTCTAGCATCTGCATTGCATCATTAGTAATGTCCAAAACATCATTGATGCCCATTTTTGAGCATTTAAACACAATCAGCGATCCATAACGATGACAAGCCAAGCCACGCAAAACCGGAAAATTTTGTCAATCTGACCTCATTTGACCTTGAAGATATTGACCTAAGGTCACGCAAATTGCACACCATAGAGTTCACTACCATGCCCATCCACCCTGCGAATTTCGTTCCTCCAGCTTTACTAGGAGCCGAGATCTTAGGGGGGCGGAATCCGCCCCCCTCCAGTGCGCGTAATTCTCAGAGGCCCTCCAGGGCGCGTGTTAAAGAAGGCATTTCCACCAATGCCAAAAAATACTTAGGACCACGAGAATATCGTTACTACCCATTATAAATGTTGGCCAATATTACACCTACCTAGGCTAGGTATGTGCCAGATTTTGATGCAGCTTTTTAAATCACTGTTTGATATTATTTCCATGTTTGAACGTTAAAATTAACATATTTGTTCCCAAGCTGCAATTAGTAGAGTAGACATTGTGAAAGTAGATCTTCGGAACATATATATTCTGAAAGTAAAACTTATGAACTTCTTCCTCATGGGCCTCACTGGACGGTAGAAAACATAACGGGATGGGATTCCCGGGAAGCAACTAGCCATCTGAAACTGGTCAGTGGAATTGGCCCTCGAACTCCACTTATGCTATTCTGACTTTCCTCAACACGGGGATGTCTACTTGCTTCTCATTCCGCCAGTATCCGTCGACAGCTGATATATTTTCATGATGACCTTGGATGGTGAATCTCTATGTTGGTCCAGCAAACCATCTCCCGTTGTGATTTCCAAGCATAAACTCACAGTTACCGCACATTCCGCAGTAATAATGCTACAATTGCAGTTCAAAACAAACGGTAAAAATGCACGCTAAGCTCACCGATTAATGTACGCTCGTTTCCAGCTGATACAAATGGGGCCAAAATATACTGCACGTCAAAGTGGGCGAACACATGAGACAACACACCAGATGGTAGAGACAACGTGCAAAACGATAGATGAACGT
Source organism: Ashinkailepas kermadecensis (assembly GCA_034440615.1). Taxonomy (NCBI): domain Eukaryota; kingdom Metazoa; phylum Arthropoda; class Thecostraca; family Neolepadidae; genus Ashinkailepas; species Ashinkailepas kermadecensis. Next base: position 71,879 of record JAOTOM010004215.1, read on the forward strand.
TTATAACATAAGAGGCTATAGTCTCAAGATATTCCAAGCACGTGAAGCCTAGTTATGCATGCGGTAACTCTTACCAGCCAGACATACATTAGGAAGCGATCGTTGACGAGGGAGTTTCCCGGATTTTATAAGGGGAGGGGCCAGTGACCCACGTTCAAATCGGTACTTCAAGTACTATGCGTAACATGGAAACTCGATTTTATGCTAGGAGGCTCACCACTAGAGAAATACCATAGCCCCACCTCCAATTCGTCGGTGGCAATTAGCTCTCTGCCGTTACATGGACAGCAATAGGTTTGAAAAGATACTTGTTCCCCAGCAGCATGAATACATTTGGAACTACCATGCCCATACCACGTGCAAGCTTGCTGGTCCTGCTTTCGAGACACCTCCAGTTATTTGGTTGTGTCGTAGCCGGTAGCCATAGCATTAATAAAGCATTAACATGGAAAACATTCACCGTTCTTTCACCTTTCATTCACGTCTGCACTGAAGACTCCTTTAACCTCTTCGCCTTTCTCTGGTTACGATTCGACAAACCGCGCTTGTACGTTATCAGCCATGATGCATTTTTAACCCGGTGTATTTCACAGAACTGATCGCTATCAATTAGACACCGGAGTTTGTTAGTGTAACTGTACCAACATGTCGCGCATACAAAGTTACCCACCTAGTGAAGGGGGTTGCCGGCCGGCTGTTTCTCCACCACAGATGTGCTCATACAGCAGACACCACTGGTCGTGGGTAGACGTCACACCGCTCGCGTAACGGCAAAATCCGTCAAAACAAGGCCTGCCAGCCGCGCTGTGTGGCCCGCCGCCCACCGGTACAGCGTGTCGGGGGGGGGCGTCACCCCAGGCCAACTGCAGCGGCCGGCGTCCACCGAGGGGCCGCCCACCGCGTCCGGCCGCAGCCGGCATCACGTGGTGGTCATGGCGTCCGGCGGCATGAAGCTGGCGTCGCCCATGCAGTCGAGCTTGACGCGGCCGTTGGGCAGCACGGTGAGCTGCGTCAGGCTGGCGTGGCGCAGGCTGAAGCGCAGCCACGCCTCGGGCGGCAGCTGCAGCGCCCGGCACACGAAGAAGCGGATCACGTTGGCGTGGCAGACGAAGATCTCGTACGAGTCGTGCTCCTGCTCGGGCGGCGCGCGGTGCACGAAGCGCCGGAACGCCGCCTCGATGCGCGGTCCGTCCTCGAAGAAGCGGCGCGGCCCCGGCTGCCAGTGGCGCAGCCGCGGCTCGGGCGTGAACGGCGCGCCCTCGCGCAGCAGGTCGGACGTGGACACCGGCAGCGAGTCGTCCAGGTGCTGCCGGATGATGTCGGACGTCTGCAGCGCGCGTGCCATGCTCGAGCGCACCAGCGCCGTGTAGGGCAGGTTGAGCCGCTTGAGCTGCTCGCCGGCAACGTTGGCCTGGCGCCGCCCCAGCTCGGTGAGGTCGCGCTGCTCGTCGCCAGCGCCGTCCAGGTGGTACTGGCCGTGCCTGATCAGGATCAGGTGGCGGCGCGCGCGCGACTTGGCCTTGGCCAGCGCTTCCTGGTAGCCGGCGTCCTCCTTCAGCTGCTCCTCCGTCAGGCGCTTGGGCGGCTCGACGAGCGAGGTGGGCGCGCGCTGGTCCCAGTTGAAGTCCCACTTGGTGGTGGGCACGGCGATGCCGCCGCTGAACAGGTCGGGCGCACTGTAGGCCACCGGCGCCGCCGGCCGCGGCCGCGCCGCAGCGTCGCCGCTCTTTTCGGCGACCGGCGGACTGTTGGGCCGCAGGAGCCAGACGGCCGCGCCGCCGCCCGCCGCGCCCAGCCCGGTCAGCAGGAGACGTGCCGCCGCTGTCATGACAGCTGGCCGGAGCAGCCGACGCCGCTGGTGACACTGCTACACAGACGGCTGCCGGCAGTGTGGCTACAGTCAATGTGGGGAATCGAAGCTCGGCCGGAACGTGAGCTCTGCACATTCGCTTTCGCCTTTGGGAACGTGAAAAGTTAAGACTCGGGACGTCACATTGTAAGATGTCATTGCATTGCTAGCATCGCCACCATTGTCCACAGCCAAGGCAATACTTGGACTTAGTGGACAGCGCACCAGGTGACACTGCGCCGAGAAGCTTTTCTAAGACTGCTAATTGCGACTCGAATCATGTTTCTGGGGGTAGCATTGTAAGATATTATAAATAAACGCTAGCATCGTGATGATCTAAGTCCTATAAATGCATTGACTGTCATCAGATTGGATTTGCAACCTTTACTTGAAATTGCAATGGCCTGCGATCATTGCATTTATCAGGGATATTCAATGCTGAGCGTACTGACCTCATGTAACTTGACTTACTCCATTCAGTTTTCAATGATTAAACATTTGCCTGTGTTTTTTTTTGAAAAATGATATTCAAGGGGCCCGAATAATCAGATGTCTTACGCTGATGAATATAATCCTACAAGGTGAATGTGATGCCACTTTGTTGGTCTGTAACAATATTTGATGATTTCAGCATACTCACAAATACATTGCATTACATTGTGTTCCATGAACTTGAGCGGTCATCCAATGGTCCACACCCTACGGAAGACACTATCTTTTTTTTATCGGATCTGTTTTCGTCGCATAGCTTCATACATCAGCGTAAGTACGATGTACGCATGTACGCATGTAAGTACGCATGAGCGGCGATTTTCAGTGACCCTTTGTCGTGACTAGCGCCGAGGCTCCCAGATGATGGTGGCAATACAAATAGCTCTGTGGAAACAGCGTTTTGTTCCCGCGCTACAATCAGGTATTTCGAAAGACGCGACATGATACTGCTCTATGTTCAATCTGCCCATCCGCTGTACCCTTTTATGTTGCCTGTGTTTTGCCCTCCAGTCACATTTTACTCGCGTCGAGCAGATGTATCTCGAGGTAATGAGTTGGGAGTTCTGGTTACTCATAGTCTGAAGCAGTTGCCAGTGCGTCTTTCTCGCGCTAGCACTTGTGCTCGTCGAATGCGATGGCAGGGTTTCGTGCGCGGCGTTTGACACGACAGGAAATTTCTCAAATTATGGCGGATCCGAGTGACTGGTGAAAGTGAGGACGACTCTGACGGTGAATATAACAGTGTGGAAGTTGTTCTAACTAAGAATGAGCCGTAAACATCTGATTCAGCGGAGCCTACAGAGGATGTGAAAGAAGAAAGTGTCTGGTAGGTTTGAGGAACGATCGACATCTTTGTCTATTTGCCTGACTACGAAATCCCTTCTGACCCTATTCAACGTCCAGCTTCAAGCCGTACAGCAGCCTGGAGAGACGCATAGTGTGCGAAGAAAGCAGACAGTTGTTGCCGAGTGGACAACAGAGCCTGGAGCGACAAGGCGGCGGCCTGATCCCGTGAACATTGTGACGCAAAAGCCTGGATTGAAGAGCAATGAAGCCAAGAAGATCAAAACAGAAGGATGCATTTCGACCGCGTCCTTCCAAGATAGTGCAGATGAAGTGGTCAAAAGGACAAACAAAAAGCTGGATCATTCAGGGAAAATGTAATCGCCAAATCAAGTGACACCGACAAACGGAAAAGTCCGCATCTGTTTGCGCCAGTCGATCACACAGAGATGTCTGCGTTCCTCGGGCTCAACGACACCGCCCCATCGAATCAGCCGGTGAGCTATTCTATGGCACGTGCAGTCTCGCTCCATTCCGAGCCGCCGTGATACAGAAGCGTTACAATTCCTTTGATGGCGTGACCGCTCGGAAAGAGCGCCGCATGACGGACAAGTTTTGCATCACACGATCACACGGGATGTTTTTAGTTTGTTCGAGACCAACCTCCGCAAACACTTGACGCCGTCAGGGTGTCCTAGGGTTGATAAGGCGCTGGTCAAGTTGCGCGGCCGGCTCCCATTCAAGACATGCATGCCGTCGAAACCTGAACGCTACGGGATCCTGATGCGGTCGGTCGGTCGCTGACCCCTACAGCTGGTACATCTGGAAAGTATGGCCGACTTTGACCGGAGTCTCCAACCAGAGCTCGCTCCAACAGACGTCGTGATCAACAGTGTCCCCGCACTCGTGTAGCACCTGGTGCAGGATGTCGCCAGCTCGGCCCGGAACATCCCACTCGTGTAGCACCTGGTGTAGGATGTCGCCAGCTCGGGTAGGAACATCACACTCGTGTAGCATCTGGTGCAGGATGTCGCAAACTCGGGCCGGAACATCACACTCGTGATTGATTGTTGATTGATTATTTGGGTTTAAGGGCGCGCCGACTGCAGGGTCATTTGGCGCCCATATCACACTCGTGAAGCACCTGGTGTAGGATGTCGTAAACTCGGGCCGGAACATCCCACTCGTGTAGCACCTGGTGTAGGATGTCGCCAGCTCGGGTAGGAACATCCCACTCGTGAAGCACCTGGTGTAGGATGTCGCCAGCTCGGGTAGGAACATCACACTCGTGAAGCACCTGGTGTAGGATGTCGCCAGCTCGGGTAGGAACATCACACTCGTGAAGCACCTGGTGTAGGATGTCGTAAACTCGGGCCGAAACATCCCACTCGTGAAGCACCTAATGCAGGATGTTGGCAACTGGGGCCGGAACATTACACTGGTGAAGCGCACCTGGTACAGGATGTCGGCAACTCGGGCTACACATCACCATGGACAGGTTAGTCAAGCCAGCTATTTTGTAACGTGCACCCAATATGTGTGATGCAATTCCTCACCGACTACTATGAACAGTCGACGCACGATAAAATGTTCAATAATTGTGAGTAATGTTCATTTCATATATGTTAGTTAGTTAGTTATTGTAGTTCCGGGGCGCGATTTCATACATGTGATCTAGCGCACCAGTCACTCCAATTTACAGTCGACGCGCAATAAAAGTATGTCCTTTACTTCTTGTATCCATCTGCAAAGTGCATGCAAACTGCACTTAGCAGTATCTATGAAAATGGTCAAAAATATGCATGATATGCCTACCTTTTTAATACTAAAAACGTCTAAATATATACATTGCATATAAGTAGAATCATGCAATATGCTGGCCAACATTAGCAACTGGGCCATATCAATTGCCTGCTGATTTTCGATCCCAGTCATCTGTGATGGGTGCTAAATGACCAAACCTGGTCAATGCACCAACAAAACTCAAATAACCATCACCAACCAACCAACCCAATCATCCGTGGAAGATCACATGACAAAATATGATATTATTTTTAGGATACCAATAGGATATCACTTCAATTCAGCTCGTGGAAGAACTGTGGTCAGTGCTCACTGTCAGCCATGGGAACTCTGTGCAGCAATCGAGTACTGCTGCCAAAAGAGCTGTCATCAACTGGAGGATGCTAGCTGGGAGCAACAGGACCTGCTTCCAAAATGATATTATCTGGCCGTGATAAACATACATACATACATACATATATATATATTATATATATATATATATATATATATATATATATATATATATATGAATATACTATCATCAATACAAATACATCAATTTGTCTTAGTTCATGAGAAACAAGAGCGAAATAAAACCTTCCACCTTTTCAATAATCATTTTCAGAGATTTAGGTAAAGGTCGATATTTCAGTCCAATATGACCTCTGGCACTAGCAGATCCAGGGAGGGGCCATTCCGGCCATGCCCCCCCCCCCGAAGCGCTTCAAAGGGGGGGGGGGGCATAGTGTCTTTTGGTCCCCCGAAACCAACGGAAGTAAACTAAATTAAAATGCAGTAACCTTTGCCGAGGTAAAAAATAGCGTCGGAATGAAAGAATCTCCAATTTTAAAGGTATTTTTGTATAATTGTTTGGAAGCCAATATAGTAGCATATTAGATTCTGACACACATCGAGGGTTCCATGCTGCTCAAGTTCTGCTTACACCAAGAGTTGACAAATCGGATCCACCAGTGTGTACACGTGCACAAACATTGACTTGGTACAAGACATTGAACGTGAACGTGAACGTTTTGGTAAACAAGAACAAAAATCCAGTAACTTAGAAGTGGTGGAGGTAGGCTGTGGCCCCTACACAGGAAATTATGTTGTCATTAATTCTTATTTAACAAATGGGCCCCTTTGCCAAAAAGTGGTCGAAATCCGGTGCTTTTAACCAAAAATAGTGGGAGAATGGGCACCCTCCAAATCCGTTCGACCCCTCCCTGATGCAATTACTAGGTACGCCACTGGGGAGGGGGAGGGGGGGGGGGGGTGGCTGACACCGAAAATCGAAAGTTGGCCCCCCCGAAACCGGTGGGCTAGATCCACCAGTGACCTCTGGTGATCTCATTATCAACCAAACCTAAATGTAAGGTATGCTTCGAACTCTCCATGACCAGAGCTTTCTAATGGCGTTTTGCATTTTATCCTAACTAGTTCGGAAGTTAGTAGGGTGGGGCTTCGGCGAAGGTGGTTCCTTCGGCCGGCCCGGCGAGGGTTAAAAAGACAACACAATATCTGCCAGTATGCAAACTGTGGCAACATCAATCAGATATCTCTGGTGATCAAGGGTGTTTTAGCAGTGTGCATTGGTTAGCATCATACACATGTTGGTGAGCAAAGATTGACAAGTGGTGGGAATAAATACCCATGGTTGTCACCAAACCTTCAGGTGGTGTGCACAGATCATGGCTGGTGTAGAACACCGGGGTGAAGTGGCAGATGGCAACGAGGAAAAGAAATGGAATATGATGATGATCATCATTGAGGTTTTAGGGTGCATCAACCCATGTAGATTATATTTCACCCATAACAAGCTTGCTTAAGCGGCAGGAAGTGGGAGTATGCGACTACTTGGTGCTTGTGCTGCACGCCTTACAGCCAGATCCGTCAGCTCGTTACCACAGATTCTGACATGTGCAGTGTTTCTTGTTTTCCCATGCGATGTAGCGAATTAAGTTGAGATAAAATGTATCTTACAATGACATGGTGCTTGTTAAAACTGCACAAGACCAAAACTGTTCAGAGCATCAGCCAAAATAGCATGTAAAACCTCGTCGTCAACCTCGATGTATGCAAGTTTTGCTGATGTCCACCAACTCGGCAGTGAAGACCGTGACGTGTGACTGCAGGGGAAAAGATATTGTGGTGGATCCTCTAATGAAAGCAGTACCCAAGCCTGTGTCAGTCGCTGAGCCATCTGTGTAGGTGACTATGCAACCATGATATGCTGAAGAAATGTGTTCTAAAGTACGTGATAGTAGCTCCTCTTTTGCATTATTCAATGCAATATCACATCATCACATATCACATGATGATATCACATTTTGCAATATCATTGCAAAATCCGAACCTCCAGATAGCAGTCTCATGTGCTTGCATTGATTATGAAATTTCTATGACTGGATCGAAACTTGGCTTAATTACGAATCTTGTCTCACGCTTCAGAGGTTTTCTCAGGTAATGTGGCTCGCCCTCACACATTACAAGCATCAGCATCCGTTGAAGTATTCAAACTTAATATAGCAGTTTTCAGATGATTAAGACACAGTTTTCAGTGCCGTCACACTCACAGTTAGATGTTCAAATTTACGTAAGCACACTACAACACAGCGATGTTCTCTTGCTCCGGAGAAATATACGAAACAATGTGGAGCGGCCGGGGGTCGCTGTCAAGCGCCTGCCACCCGGTCGTGCAATGATGATGTGACCATTTATTTTTATCTGCAAATGATTACTTGCAATGATTACTACAATGACTACAATGATTACTTGCAAATGAAAGTCAACAGCAGTCAATACAATTGATGACATCATAAGCAAGATACACAGGAAACAGTATTTCATGAGTTAATGCTGCAAACATTTACATACCTTAATGGGATCGTCCAGGCTGTGGCTCGTCTGTTTGTACCTTGATGGTGTCAGACTGACCAGCACTGCATTCGGACTAAGGCTTATAAAGCTTCGATGCTTTGAAAAGGAAATTATGAATCAGGTGGCTGTGGAATTCCTTAAAAAACAAATACTGATAGACCTTGGAACAATCTGAGCAAATAGCCTTGCTAGGAACAACACTGTTGTTGGAAAAATTATAAACTTGTGTGACTGTCCTCAAAAGAAAGATGAATAATTATGTGAGATACTGGAGCACAACCCGCACACAGTGAAGCAAACCTACACCGATATGTGCATATCTTGTGCGTGGCTGTGTCTGGTCTGTCTGCTGAGTGTTCTGCTTTGAATTAAGAGTTCAAAAATTACATATGAATAGATAAATCATAGACAAAACATAAAATAACCTAACCTAACCTAGACTAAGATAACAGCATAATATATAAAATATATTATAGCATAATATCCTAACCTAACCAAAAAACAATCATTCCAAACAAACTTTTCGGTCATGACGTCATCAAATCTAGGCGACATTGTTAGCTCTGCTGTTAATGCCAAGAGCATCACAAGGAACTTCCGGCCTTGATCAAAGGTTACAAATGCATCTGGCTGGAAACAAATATTCCTTGTCAGGAATAAATATATAATTAAGCCAGAAACATAGTTTTTATGTCAGAGTATTGAATTGAGTATATGAAGTGTTGGTTGAATTTCTTCTTTATCACATCTGTGACACACCAGGTATGGATAATTATATGCAATGGGCTATATTTGTAGAGGAAATATTATGATCTTGTATTTCTTTGCCAGATGAAAAGTAATCATTTGCAGAGAAAATGAGTGGTTGAATCATCTTTTTCATGTTAAAATACATCACATTAAAAATCCAGTGTCAAATTTTCCCTTGATCTCCAATAATACCAAAAAATTCCCAACTAACCTAACCTAACTGAGCATGACATAAGTAGGTACATACCTACCTACTTCTTTTGCTTTATTGAGGTACAATGTGTGCAAAGATCATCTTGTGAACACCATAAACCACAATAATACAAGAGGAAGCTGTTAGATACACCTGATCAAGTCCAGCTCATACTGATACATTCGTTTCCCAATTCGCACTCAGTGGCTTCCACAATCCCACCAAAGTACAAGTACTTTCCTTATTCAACTCAGCACTGCATGACCGATGCAGTCGATGTACCCCTAAACTCTAATAACCAACGAATGAACCATATTAAATCTAAATATTTTTTGGGAACCGGATCCCTAATTTGACGAGATCCGAGTCTCCGCCCCTACGTAGATATCGAGTATTATCTCCTTGATATAGGCTGCTGCAAAATGATAGGAGAAAGCTGCGAAGTACCTGAAGACACACACCTATGGTCCCATCCCTCAGAAAACTAATATATGACACAGAAATACGTCCCAAAACCAACCACACACGCACCCCTACATTTGCCAGCATCCAGCATGGGCCTCCGATGCAAGGCAAGTACATGCGGTCAATGCAGAGATCAAAAGAATAGCAGCAAATGCGTCAGAATCGTTGACAACAAACTCAGATAATCGGCTACGCATTTGAAAACGTCCCCACTAATATTTTCAAAGTTAAGCAAACTAAAGAAACTAAATAATGTCTGTTTTTTTACTCGCTCCCAGTTGGTATGCCTTCACAAATATCCTATGTGGCGACACGCCGATAACTCCAAATAACTATTCGTTTGGCATACCAGGGCCCTGTTCACGGGGCTTGCCAGGGCCCTCCAATATCGTTTGGCAACCGGTGACGTCACATGGGCTGGACAATTGCTCAGTTCCGTAGGCGCTCCAGCCAAACTTCTGTATTTTCCACGCGACATTTCTGATCTTAAATACCATCAAAATGGGACAAAATCGAGTTCATTTGAAAGCTGGAAGAATCTTGTCCACGAATATGAGCCTTATTTTTTCCCTAACACCAGGACTTTTTGTTTGGACCCGCGCTGACTGCATTCATGTCGAACGCCGCAGGAATCACGTGATGCCACGGGTAGTAGCAGTATGATGAGACAGGCCAGCTGAAGATCACGGCTGGGAAGGAGGGGTAGGAGCAAGTAAGAGATAAGTGTTGCAACATAATTCCTCCCCACTCGGTGCAGGGCCATAAACAAGGGTGGGGGCACTGGGGGCATGTGCCTCCCATGGGAATGTAGTACCCCTCCGGCCAGGAAAAGGCGCCAACATTATATTTAGGCTACCGGCGGAGGTACCGATACTGATTGGAATGTCACGCCCTTATCACCCATATGCAAATGCGGAACCTGCAGCTGGTTTTCGGGATTGTTTTCCATTTTTCATTCATATGCGTCTAGACAAGGGGTGTTCCTTGATATATTTTTTGAGGGGCAAATGCCCCTCGGTGTTGGCTTTGTCCCCCAATAATTTAGACTACATAGGGTACCATGGAACATGCATGCCATGGATGTGGGGCTTCCCATTGACTTCATGGATTTTGCACCCCAATTATATATTGTGTAATAATCGATTATATATATATATATACATATATATATATATATATATATATATATATATATATATATATATATATATATATATATATATATATATATATATATATATATATATATATATATTGATATATATATAAATATATATATATATATATATATATATATATATATATATATATATATATGCATATGTAAAGATATATATATAATATATATATATATATATATATATATATATATATATATATATATATATATATATATATGTATATATATATATATATATATTACATACATATATGCATATATATGCATATATACATATATATATATATATATATAGACATAAAAGATCAGTGCAACTATGAGTCACAAGGGCCCTTCTTTGTTGCACTCTGGACACTGAACCAGTTGCCCACCAAATCCGTTGATCAGCCCTCCCTGGAATACCGAAAAGCAAGCCCTCTTTTCTTATAATAAGTGTCTATGCTGTTTTTCAAGATGTTCAGTGTGCCGCTACAGACAATGGTTTCTGGCAGCTGGTTCCAATGTTCTACTACCCTTTTGGTGAAGAAAGACTGTCTTAACCTTGTCCTGCTGTGATTAACTTTAGTTTTGAATTGATGACCTCTAATTGCATCACTTCTGTTAAATTCAAACATTTCCCTGCGATATCCCTGTTCCTGACCATGAACAAAAATAAAGACCTTAATGTGATCTCCTCTCGGCCTTCTATATCTAAGTAAAAACATATTCAATTTCTTAAATCTTTCCTCATATGCCAGGTTGCTTATACCATTAACCATTTTTGTTGCCCTCTTTTGTACTCTCTCTAACAGCCAACAATCTTTTTCATAACTAGGGGACCAAGCTTGGACACAGTATTCAAAATGTGGCCTGACATATACACAGTAAAGCTTCCTGATGACCTCCTCACTTTTGTATGATACATTCCTATTTATTGTCCCAAGCATTCTTAGTGCCATCTTCCTGGCTTCTTTGGTCTGTTCTGATGCCCCCAATTCTGTGTTCAAAATAACACCTAAGTCCTTCTCCTGCTGAGTAACAGATAGTACTTGGCTACCCATCAAGTATGGCGCCTTCATATGCTGCCTACCTACATGCATGATTTTGCACTTACCATAATTCAATTTCATTTGCCATTTATCGGACCACTTCACGAGCTTGTCTAAGTCTTTCTGCAGCAAGATCTGCTCATTGTGTCCTGTTATTGCTCTAAAGACTCCCAAATCATCCGCAAATTTCAAAACCTTACTGCTTAGGCCACTTTCAATGTTATTTACAAATATAATGAACAATAGTGGCCCCAGTACTGACCCCTGGGTGACTCCACAAAGCTCATTTTACCATGATGATTTTGTACCATTTAGCATCACTCTCTGCTGTCTATCTGAAAGCCACAACTCTATCCATTTTAGGATGCTACCTGCAATACCATGGCCCTGAAGCTGCATCATTAACCGTTTATGGGATACCTTGTCAAAGGCCTTACTAATGTCAAGATATGCAACATCAACCTGATTTCCTTCATCAAATTGTTCAGTGGCAAAATTAAAAAAGTCCAAGAGATTTGTGAGACACGATCGCCCTTTTCTAAACCCATGTTGAGTATCGTGAATCAATCTGTTTCATTCCAGAAAACTAACTATTCTGTCCTTGATAATTGATTCGAGTACCTTGCAGACTAGGGATGTGAGGCTTACTGGCCTACAGTTTTCAAGTTTCCCTCTTTCTCCTTTCTTGAAAATAGGAACTACATTTGCCCTTTTCCAATCTGTTGGAATTTCATTTTGTGAAACCGATATACAAAATATTATACTAAGAGGAATTGCCAGCTCCTTTTCAGCTTCCGGCAATACCCTAGCAAAAATTCCATCAGGTCCTGCTGCCTTGTTTGTCTTTATTTTCCTGATATAATTCAAAACAACATCACTATCAATGAAATCAACATCGTTTATCTGATTACCTGTCACTGAACTGTGGTGAATGGTTGGCAGATTAGTCACATCTTCCAATGTAAACACTGATATAAACTGTTTGCTCAGCTCCTGAACCATCTCACCATCCTCACTCAATATAGTCCCATTTACTTCCAGTGGACCAATTGTGCTTGAAACTTTACTTAGCTTGTAGAAACTAAAGAGCTTCGTACTGCCCCCATTACAGTACCTAGCCAAATCCAATTCTTTTGCTCGTTTTGCTGCTCTGGTTTTCTGCTTCACGGCGTCTCTAGCTTTTTGATACGACCTTAGATTTTTTATAGATATATATATATATATATATATATATATATATATATATATATATATATATATATATATATATATATATATATATATATATATATATATATGTATGTATATATATATATATATATATATATATATATATATATATATATATATATATATATATATACGTATATATATATATATAATATACATATCTATATATATATATATATATATATATATATGTGTGTGTGTGTGTGTGTGTGTGTCTGTATGCCGGCAATTTCGAATGATGAAATGGAAGCATATGAAAACAACAGTTATATATGAATATATTATTTTATTGCCGGACATTTTACATATGAAAACTTGCCGGCCATTACGGAAACATTTGAACCAGAGGGAGAGGGTTGAAATCCACTGACTCCGGAACGATGGTGATAGGTTTGGCACCTTGCAGCGCCAAATTAAGTTGTTCCTACTCATCTCAGCATAAAATAATAATGGGTACTTGTGAAATATACTGGTCCAAATTCGGCAACCAATTGTATGAGTATTGCTTGAGCCACCTCGTAATCCGTTTGCCCCCACATGCAAATAATAGGTACGCCACTGTCCACGCTACTCTATCTGGGATGTGTGAACTTTGAGCCTTAATCACTGAAAGGGGCTTAGACCTCCAATGTAAAATCCAACCTATGAAATATAGGTGTTTCTGTTGTTGGGGAAGGGAAGGTGGTGTGAACAGTAGGAGCAGTTCCTCCAACAACCTCAAAACACTGCAGCTTATAGCTGTGGATTTCTTGGTCTTTTCAAGCAAACATTTGGAGACATCTGGATAAAAAGATTGACTTTTGCCCCGCACCAGCCTTGAAGGCCTGTCGATAGCCCTGACCATGAGTGTATCCCAGGGTGAGGTGACAAGGTGACCAACCCCCTCCCTGAACTGATGCAACTTCAATTGAAATTGACCTGAAATTGAATATCCAGTGCACTGAAGCTTATAATATTGGTATGAATGCACACAGACATGTTTCAGCGCCCTTTCTACACCATTTTGGAATAAGAGAAGACCACAGATAGAATTAATGCTGCTCTCCAACACTACTACCAGGTATTCCTACCAAATGGTGAAATTATTTGCGATCTAAAAAAAAGCATGCACCTTACTTGCCATAAAAAGAAGTGACTTAGTGCTTTATTCATCTTTTTAGGCATACATGGCCACAAATCCTCTTCTTAATAGCATCTTTTGCACTGCAGTTGGTCCAACTTTTCTCCCAAGTGCACTCAGTGTGCCTTTTCCTTTAGGAGGCGTGGATCTCTGTGAACCAGCTGATGCACACAGTGCACCTCAAGTTACTAAGATTTGCAGTCTAGGATGTGACAATGCAGAAAGAATGATCGCATATGCACTCCAGTAATAAAATGGCATTAATTATGCATGGTAATTCACAAGCAAATTAAGTTGACAAAATCATCATAGTTGGAAATAAGGATATTTCCATCAAAAGGTTAAGATAGGTTAGGTTAGGTTATGCTGCATTTAAAAAAAAATTGTTTTTATGCTATGCTACCTAAATGAAAGCCCTTTTTGTTATTTTGCTCACAACCTGAAAAGTAAGCATTTGCACAGCTTGAAATGGAATATCCCATCATCTTAGTCACCTTCATAAACATTGCACTGGACTGATAAATTACAAGGATTCACAAAACACATTAAAGCATACATTTACCGGTAAGCATAGGTTCATACTTGGCAAATCCAGCTATGGTTTCAATTTCAATTCGTGAAACTTTAAGGGATCTATGACCTGAAGAAACAGCATTCTATGAACTGAAGAAATTCTGCACCAAACTTAAGAGCATGTTCAATAACCTAGGAATCCGAACAATATTCATCAGCCTCATATTTCAATTTCCCATGCCAACCAAGGCCATGTAATCTGATAACCTAATGCCAACAATCAGAAACCTGATGGCAACAATCAGAAACACCGTATGCTCAACCACAACAACACTCTGATGTCTTCGCTGCGCCACGGATGAACCTACGCCAGGTTTTAAAACATATTTGGAATGTTTACGTGACGTCACCTTATATACCAAAATCCTGGTAGATTCTACTAGAAATCTCGCACATTCCTCCCTACGTCACTAGGGCTGGAACTAGAAAACATACTAGATTCCGTTGTACCCTTTAGTATTAGTACCCAGGGGCTTGCGGCTGTCTGCGTTCGCTGCGGCTCTCGCGGTCAAAAGGGGTGGAGCTTAGTCGTGACCAATCAGCAGTGAGCAGGATGACGTCACGTTGTCTGCGGCCGCCGCGGTTCCTGCGGTCGCTGTACCACCGACCGCAGCGGCCGCAAGATTGAGAAGGCTCATCTTGGCGCAATGGTGCATAATTATGCGCTGTTGAAAGATGGGTTGAGTAGTTCACTGTGATATGTATGATTTTGTGCGGGGCACCAAGTAGCGGAATTTTCTGGTGTCATGCAAAAAATATAGGTGGTGCTTTTCCATGGCACTGTGGTTTCTGGTGGTGCTTTTCCATGCATCTGTATAGACACCAATATTGAGAGTGAAAGCTAGGTGTTGTTCAGCCATTACTATATGTGGCACTGAAGCACGAACTGTTATTGAAACTCCACCCACGGAGCAGTGTCAGGATTAGTAAAACAGCTGATTCTTGATGTTTGGCGTCCAGAATATTAAGAAAGAAGATAGAATCAAGAAGGAAGATATTCTTTCACTTTTCTCATCTGTATGTTGAATGATGGGTAGTATTGTGTTTTATGATATTCAAGAAGCAAGATTTGCACACATTTTACCTCCATAAAGCAAGCAAAGGGGTAGATTAGGCAATAAATTTGTTCTTCAAGGTAATTTTTTTATTCCTCGAATTTTTCGAATGCAATGGTTGTGAATGTAGTTGACATGTGACCACTCATTTTCTCTGCAAGTGCTTGCCTTCCAGTTGGCAGGCAAAATAACACCCAAAATATGGCATTGAATTGGGTAATATAGCATGGCATATGCCCCAATTTTTTTTTTAATCTGACAACCCAACCTACCTAGCTGAACCTCTAGTGCTAGCCAACCTAACTGAACCTTGCATATAAGAAAATCAAAATGGAAAAATGTTACCTAGCCTGACCACCTGGACCTAGCTACCTGACCATAGGGGATGAGTAGTCTAGGTGTAAGTTACCCATCTCACAATAAAAAGATTGTGGGTTTGAGTCTTGCCTGTTGCTACTCTTTGCCAGAGGCCAATCAGTGTGAGAGATTGGTTATGTTACATAACTCAATGGTTGAAGTGTTGTAAAACCAATAACCAACTACCTAACCATGAAGAAAACAATCATCTCCATTTAAAAAAAAAGAAAGCATGTCCAAATTACAAAACACTTGTACTGCTAACTAACTAACCAACTAACATACATACTTGCTTTATGGAGGTAAAATGTGTATACAAATTTGTCTTGTGAATACCCTAAATAAAGCACAATAATACCAATTAGGCTAAGTTTGTTTAGGTTGGATTCTGTTCTTTTAAGTTCAAATAGTGAAAAGAAATAATTTGTCCAAATTGTGGGTTCCATAAAACTGAGATTTGGTTAGGTTATGTTATGTTATGTTATAGTTTACCTCATTTGGTGTGCTATGTAATGCTTAACCCATAGCCACTTTTTGGTGTTTTTTTTTGCCTGCCAACCAAAAACTTGCTTTTTTGCTTTTTTGCTGGAAAAATTGCTTTTTTATCCCTGAAGCACAAATTTACTATGATATTTGATATCATAGTAAATCATAGTAAACTGCTCTGTGACAGTGCTCAAAATTTGTCAGAAAGTATGCACTAAACTCCTGAAGTTGAGGGTTTGAATACAAAATATCTTCCTTGTTTGATTACAAATTATCTGCATCTAAACTACCATAATTAGAAAGTATGGCACTGATATCTCAGCACAAATTAGAAAGAACATGGACTAGACTTGTTGAAGCTGACCTAACAACCTCTTTCCCTGCCATTTATTTGGGGAATCACATAAAAGCAAGGTACCTATTTCACTATATAATATCACTCCTCATCTTCAATATAGCAGATCATACTGACTCCTTTTGTCATGTAATACTATTACATGACCAAACATCACAACACCAGTAGGTTTTATGTGATCCACCATCAGCAGGCTAGAGTAGTTTAGACCTAGGTTAAGTTTAGGACCTAGGTTAAACCTAGGTTGGACAAAACCTTGGGGATGGTTGTTGGTTATTGGTTTTACGACACGTCGACCGTTGAGTCATGTAGCGTCGCCAATCTCTCACGCCGATTGGTCGCAGGCGAAGAGTAGCGACAGGTGAGACTCGAACCCACAACCTTTCGATTGTGAGACGAGCATCTTACCCCTAGACCACTCGTCCCCTCTCTTGGGGATGGTCAACAGATAAATGTGTAGATATCTGCATGATCACAGCACAACTGAGCACAGCAAGATAAGCAATGCAACCAAATAAGCAAGATAGCAGCATAGGCAAACTAGGTGCAAATGAGCATGCACTGTTACTATGCAATTTGGATGGTATGATCATCTACTTGAAATTTGTCCATGGATTGCTCACTAGTGCCATGGATTGCTCACAGAGATATAAGAGAAGAGATATAACCAAGGAATAATTAAAACATGAAAAGATTGTGCAGAAAAGGGCCCCAGGAAATGAAAAAGTCCACCCTGTTGTCTGGCGAGGGCTGTAAACACAGGTGTTGATCTCTGAAAATTATTGGGGCAGGACCCAATACATACAGGCAATGGCAAGCCCAAATTGATTGGGGAGGAGAGGTACATTCCATAGACACATGTTAAAAGTTTAAATGGTTAGGAGCAAAATCACCATTCAGAGGGCACTGGCCCACTCAAAAGTATACAAAACAACACCCCTGGCTGTGAAGGAAAGAGGACATGCCTCAGAGCTGGAATGGGCTGTCTGAACTGTAAAGGGCTGTACATCAACCTATCTTTCATCAATAGAAGCACCAAAATAAAGCAAATATTAACCCAACAGACAGAAAGCACAAACCTAAGTCATAAAGTGATCAGACTTAATAAGAGCTGCAAGGGCCGATCCAGGTTAAGCCCGTAAAGGGAAGATACCATAACCCTGGCAAAAAGACACTCAGACCCCGACCAGCACCACATCCATAATTTCTTTGATATATTTATTATTTGGGTTCAAGGGTGTGCTGACTACAGGGCCATTTGGTGCCCATATCCATCAGTTCAAAGAATCCATCTACCAACATACCACACCCTCATCAATATCTATCTACCTTACATATAGTCCTATTCGCCCGATTCCATGCAACACGTATGGCTAGGGCACTCAGCAAATTGGTAGGGCACTCGGCCCTACCAATAATTTTCCGACTCAATCCATGCCTCCTTCAAGGGGCCTTTATAGTTCACACCTACTTAGCATAAATCTCACCCCATCCACCACTACTTAGAACTCAAAACAAGATTTTGCAGTCTAAAAAGAATCATCCAACCTATTTTTAAGCCTAATATTATAGGTATTTGGCAATTCATCGGCATCATTCACATATTTTCCTTTAAAATGTATGTCCTGCGCAAGATTTGACGCATGTTTTGACCGAGGCGGTGTTCAAGTGCGTCTCGCTGCTGATGACGTTTCGGTCGTAGGCGGAGCCTATTTTGACCGCAGAGCCGCAGCGACCGCAGGCTCCGTGAACAGGGCCATAGTGTCGCAACCGCGGCAAAAACTTCACGTCCTTCATTTTTCTTATTTTGCTATAATTTTCATTAGAAAAGAGCATATGGTGCTATGGCATGCTTTACTTTCTCCTGTATTCAGCTGACACGAGAAAGCAAAGGATGACATGAAAAAGAGTACAAAGAATGAGAAAGAACGTTTAATTTCATTTAACAGCAGCTTCCTTTTCTGCCAAAGCTCGACGCACGACTGGCCTTGAGGGCCAGCCGGTCGTCATGGCAACGACTTAGGCCCCGCCCTCCGGGAGTCGGCCGGCCGGTTTTGTGTAATGTCCTCGTTTACCGGCAAAGAAACATACTTTTTCGGGGTGACAAAAGTAAAAACGATCCGGATTCGTATGTAGAATTATTCAGGAATTCGCATGGTATCAAATTTGCCTATACACAATGAAAATTGTCTGCGTAAAGCCGTGGAAAATATTGGCTATTTTGGCTTGAGACGCACGCAAAGTGCTGCCGAGTATCGCCTTGTCTACGTCACAGACCCGGAACAACTTGGCCTCCCCCCGGCAGCGACCGCAGGCTCCGTGACCAGGGCCCAGATAAACTCCACGCTTGGGACGTGAGGTCCACCATGCTTTTTTTTAATTGGGTTTGATTGACGACGCACTTTATGCAGTTGCTAATGGGAGCAGCGCACCGTTTCGCCGGTGGGCCGCGGGATTTGGAAATGCCCGAGCGGTGCGAGCGTCGATTTCCCAATCCCCGCTGACATCACGGGTGTAGGTAATAAACTAAAGGCACACCTTCGAAAAAAAAGATGGTGTCCTTCCAGTCAAGTGCTTCTGTAACACTTCCTGGATCTGCCCCTGGGTTTTGAAATCAGCCTGTCTTCTTCCGTGCTCCTACTAGTGATTAAATCACGCCATCATGCCAGCGCGAATCGAGCACGTTGCTCTCAGCCAGTTTGTCGGTGACGAACTTCTGGGGCGGATACAAGGGGGCTGGAGGAATGACGCAGCCATGGGGAGGCACGACCCTCCCCTCAGCATCCAAAAATACACTAGATGAAACGAGAACTTTGAGACTTTCACCACGCATCACCCTACATTTTCGGGGCACTTCTCGCAACGGACGCTTCCCTTATTTTTTCACATTTTTTCATCAGATTCCACCGCTAGGAAATTCTGTCTGGGCCACTGCCCCCCCCCCCTGGAAAGATGCGGCTCTCCGGCCGGGAAAAGACGTCAATCTAGGATGGCTCGAGTGCACCCATCCCTTAATTTTTAGCCAGACGCGTCCATCCGGGAATACCCGAGTGCACTCCGCGTATAATTTGTCAACGAGAGGCGCCCCTTGGAGGGCAAAGGCGCCCCTCCAGGTACTTCCACAGTGGCGCCCCTCCAGGTACTTCCACAGTGGCGCCCCTCCAGGTACTTCCACAGTGGCGCCCCTCCAGGTACTTCCACAGTGGCGCCCCTCCAGGCACTTCCACAGTGGCGCCCCTCCAGGCACTTCCACAGTGGCGCCCCTCCAGGACTCACAGTGGCGCCCCTCCAGGTACTTCCACAGTGGCGCCCCTCCAGGTACTTCCACAGTGGCGCCCCTCCAGGTACTTCCACAGTGGCGCCCCTCCAGGTACTTCCACAGTGGCGCCCCTCCAGGTACTTCCACAGTGGCGCCCCTCCAGGTACTTCCACAGTGGCGCCCTCCAGGTACTTCCACAGTGGCGCCCCTCCAGGTACTTCCACAGTGGCGCCCCTCCAGGTACTTCCACAGTGGCGCCCTCCAGGTATTCCACAGTGGCGCCCCCCGGCACTTCCACAGTGGCGCCCTCTCCAGGTACTTCCACAGTGGCGCCCCTCCAGGTACTTCCACAGTGGCGCCCCTCCAGGTACTTCCACAGTGGCGCCCCTCCAGGTACTTCCACAGTGGCGCCCCTCCAGGTACTTCCACAGTGGCGCACTTCAAGTGGCCTCCAGGTACTTCCACAGTGGCGCCCCTCCAGGCCTTCCACAGTGGCGCCCCTCCAGGCTTCCACAGTGGCGCCCCTCCAGGTACTTCCACAGTGGCGCCCCTCCAGGTACTTCCACAGTGGCGCCCCTCCAGGTACTTCCACAGTGGCGCCCCTCCAGGTACTTCCACAGTGGCGCCCCTCCAGGTACTTCCACAGTGGCGCCCCTCCAGGTACTTCCACAGTGGCGCCCCTCCAGGTACTTCCACAGTGGCGCCCCTCCAGGTACTTCCACAGTGGCGCCCCTCCAGGTACTTCCACAGTGGCGCCCCTCCAGGTACTTCCACAGTGGCGCCCCTCCAGGTACTTCCACAGTGGCGCCCCTCCAGGTACTTCCACAGTGGCGCCCCTCCAGGTACTTCCACAGTGGCGCCCTCCTCCACAGTGGCGCCCCTCCAGGTACTTCCACAGTGGCGCCCCTCCAGGTACTTCCACAGTGGCGCCCCTCCAGGTACTTCCACAGTGGCGCGTCTTCCACGGTGGCCCTCCAGGTACTTCCACAGTGGCGCCCCTCCAGGCACTTCCACGGTGGCGCCCCTCCAGGTACTTCCACAGTGGCGCCCCTCCAGGCACTTCCACAGTGGCGCCCCTCCAGGTACTTCCACAGTGGCGCCCCTCCAGGACTTCCACAGTGGCGCCCTCCAGGTACTTCCACAGTGGCGCCCCTCCAGGTACTTCCACAGTGGCGCCCCTCCAGGCACTTCCACAGTGGCGCCCCTCCAGGTACTTCCACAGTGGCGCCCCTCCAGGCACTTCCACAGTGGCGCCCCTCCAGGTACTTCCACAGTGGCGCCCCTCCAGGCACTTCCACAGTGGCGCCCCTCCAGGTACTTCCACAGTGGCGCCCCCACTTCCACAGTGGCGCCCCTCCAGGTACTTCCACAGTGGCGCCCCTCCAGGTACTTCCACAGTGGCGCCCCTCCAGGTACTTCCACAGTGGCGCCCCTCCAGGTACTTCCACAGTGGCGCCCCTCCAGGTACTTCCACAGTGGCGCCTATTTGCGCCCCTCCAGGCACTTCCACAGTGGCGCCCCTCCAGGTACTTCCACAGTGGCGCCCCTCCAGGCACTTCCACAGTGGCGCCCCTCCAGGCACTTCCACAGTGGCGCCCCTCCAGGTACTTCCACAGTGGCGCCCCTCCAGGTACTTCCACAGTGGCGCCCCTCCAGGTACTTCCACAGTGGCGCCCCTCGGGCACTTCCACAGTGGCGCCCCTCCAGGTACTTCCACAGTGGCGCCCCTCCAGGCACTTCCACAGTGGCGCCCCTCCAGGTACTTCCACAGTGGCGCCCCTCCAGGCACTTCCACAGTGGCGCCCCTCCAGGTACTTCCACAGTGGCGCCCCTCCAGGCACTTCCACAGTGGCGCCCCTCCAGGTACTTCCACAGTGGCGCCCCTCCGTACATGTCCCACCCATGACAATTTCTGGATCAGCCCCTCGTGAACGGCAATGTCTCCCTCGAAAATTGGAATTTAACAGCTGTGTGCTAGACTGTTGAAGCAATATTTATCCAGCCAATGCTGCTTAAACCAAAATAATCCCATTTATATACATTTCGCTGAAGAAGTACTGGCCACCTTGCGGTACTAGCGCGCTTCTAAAACACATTTTTATGTCTAAGCGGTGCATTTTTGCAAAATTACAAGCACAAAAACGCATGAACGTGCGAATGCAACACAATCTAGTCAATCTCAGGGTGGGAGAGTGGGCTCCTTCCCAGTGAACATGCCGACAGTGTGCAATATATGCGCTACATTGATGTCCTGGGTATTCGGACACACGGATCAAAATCACTCGACGATTATTTTCAATTCCTCAACGACTTCCACCCCTCCATCAATTTATCCATGGAGCGCAGTGACCAGTCCAGTATACAAGTATCTTTCCTGGACACACTCCTGACCATCAACAAGGACGATACTCACACAACCGAACTATACATAAAACCGATGGCGGCGCCCATACTCCTTCCATTCTTTTCGGCACACCCCATCCAGACAAAAAGAGCGGCTTTGTATGCAGACATTGAGAGCCAAGCGTCTCGGATCTTATGCCGATGCTCGAAACCGAGACATGCAAAAAATCGAAACTTTGTTTCTGGCAAACAATTATCCACCCAACATAATCAAAGGGGCAATGTTTCAGGTAACACACCCCATGAGAAGTACACATACACAAACGCGACGCTCGAACACCAAAGACAACGCAACTTTCGTCAGCATACACAGCTGATAAGCGCACCAAAAAATAACAGCGGCAATCGAAACCTCGGAAACTACCACTACGTGTGGCATGGCAGAGTGGCAAAACCCTATCAGAAACTGACCAAGTCCGCTCTCAACCCATACCCATGCACTGCCGGGAGCAAAAAAATGTAACTGTTGTCTGGTGGGACTTCAAGGCAGATACCACACACGGAACACCGTCCACCTTACAACATGTCAGCTATGCCGATCGTTGAACATCACGTGTATAGGGGAAGCAAAACGCATGGTTAGGGACATATTTAATGAGCACTAAAGAGACGCTGAAAACAAAACCACTAACACCCCACTTGACGAACACTTCAAAATAACTCACGCGAGCAGCACTTTCGACTCTAGCACACTCAGCATATCTACTCTGCAAGTCTGCAAAGATGTTGCAGAGCTCAAAATCAGCGAATCAATAGAGATTAGAAACAAAAAGTCATCATTAAACACAATGACGGCATCCTGGACCCTGATAAAACCGGTTCCTTACACCGCCTCAGGCAACCACATATAACAGCACATAATCGCATCCACACACAGACACGCACACACACCTGTGTCTCAAGTTGACACATACATACTCTCATGGATGATACATATTGATGTGGGCTTATGTGCAGTGTGTATGTATTTTACGGGTATGCAGATATTGTAATATGTAAAATGAAGGCGAATCACTGCGGTGTCACGAGGTGCACTTGGCGTGTTTCTTTCTGGCTTTTCAAGCAAAAGGTTTACTGTTGAGGAAGGCCCGTGACCGAAATATGTACAGTACGGATTTGGATCCATTTCTTTGTTCTAATATGAGCATAAGGTTATTTTACGCGTTTGTCTTACTCATAATCATGCTCAACACAGCACTGCACCTAATCATACTTATTGTGTTACGAAATCCGACAAATGTTAGCTGTTCAAAGCTGTAATCTGAGTTCTTGGAAATTGGATATTTCTTATTGCTCTCCCTCACGCCAAGCTTCTGGATCTGCCCCTGCTCCCTCTATCTTCCAAATTTAAATGGGACCCTAGAGCCCAACCCGACATATTAAAAAAAAAAACTAATAATGGTGTCCCTCAAACAATTTATCAAGTGTTCAACCGTATTCAGGATAATAGCATGAGGAGTTCGTTTTCCCTTCTCGTCGCTGATTCCCCAGAAGGAAGTTTGACCGAGAGGTGGGACAGGGACGAATAAATGAGAAGGGACAGTGGAGCCTCTTAAGAAAGTTTTAAGTGCATCATTCATCCACGAATTTGCCAGCTAAAGACGTCCTTTTCAGAGGAAAATGCACTCCTTCGAGATGAAAAGGTGCTCCTTCAGTACGCTCGATTTCACAACCAATGAATCAACAAATCACAATGAACGAAATTTTCCACCGAAGACACCCTTATGAGTAAATGTGCTCCACGTGAACATGAAAGGATTCGCCCCTTCGATGGGAGGGAGGGAGGGTGGATAGGGCAGAGGCCAGCCGAAAGAAATAAGTATTTTGCTTCACGGAATCTCTGTCATATCGAAATCTCGCTTCCTTCTGTTTGCTTCCTCCCCCAGTGCGTTATGTTTGACATGAGCAAAAGGTTCGAGTTCACCATGGGAGTAGAGTCCCATGCAGTCGATATGCTAAAAAGACCCTGCCGAGCCCAGAAGTGTACGTGACACCAAGCGTGCATCGCCACTAACTCCACAACACAATGCATCCTTAAGTATATTTAGGATAAAACTGCACGATCACTTGCCAAAGAGAAACATTCCTGCACAGCTTTCGAGCACATATCTCTGATCTCGCAGCATTCAAACCGAGTACCTAACAGCGGCGGCTATGTCATGCCACATCCAGTGAAATCTCCACGTTCTCAGGGATACAGAGCGGAAACGCGCGAGCGCACACACACACGAAGTGGAAGAGCTGGGACGACACTGCTCACTCCACTGGAAGGAAGGCCAGAAAGGCATACATCATCTCTGCACACAAACATGCGCAGCACTGGCGAAGTCCACCGTGCATGTCAGCTTGAGCGTGGGATACGATTCAGCTGCACCTACACACAGCTGGCATATCGGCAATAAATACTACAGCTAGCCAAGCGCACACATTTACAGTCTCTTCAGTTCAGCCTAACCTTCGACAGACAACCCGGAGAGGACATAGAGTGGTAACGGCTCGTCATAACCAGCTGGGGCGACACGTACGAACCACATCCACGTTCGTCCACTCATTCTGCACTCACCCACTTCGACCAATACACTAAACGCAATGCAGTCTGAACACATCCAAAGCACCAGGCCAGCTTTGAATGAACGGTACTGTGAATTTGCATCTGATGTGTCGCCACCCTTAGGATCCAATCAGACTCAAAGTTTGTGATTATGCATAAGACAGGGTCTCCTTTAACATGGTAACTTTGGGGAGCGTAATCCCCTGCCCCACTACTGACCGCGTCCCCTTAGTCAAGTTGCATTACCCATTGCTTAAGCCATTGCTCCCCCATATTAGTGTGGGGATGTGGACTCGAAAGGCTGATATTTGTCACCATTGGTGTCAGTTGTAGCACTTCCCCGGTCACATCTTGCCAAACAAGGCCCTGAAACTTGTTGTTTGATTGGTTGGTTATTGGTTTTACGACACGTCGACCGTTGAGTCATATAGCGTCGCCAATCTCTCACGCCGATTGGTCGCGGGCGAACAGCAGCGACAGGTGAGACTGGAACCCACAATCTTCCGATTGTGAGACGAGCATCTTACCCCTAGACCACTCGTCCCCTAACTTGTTTGAAATCAAAATGAATCCAGTACATACAGAGGGAATATAACAGACATTTTGAAGCTTGGAGAGTCCAAGCTTAGTTTGAATGCTTTCAGTTGTGCAAGCTCCCATGCCAAACAATAGCCACAACCATAAACAGCATTACAATTTCCCACATCTACCAGGGCAACCACAGGTCAGTGCTCAAGCAGTCCATGACTCCTAAACAGTGCTTCCAAATTTGCACATTTAGACATTTAGAATGTGCAAGTTATTGCAAACTGACATTTTATTTCCATTTTTTCCTCAATATGGCGAATTTGGACACACCACTCCTCGATACATGATAGTAACATGAACAAAAGAGATAATAGAACATGGAGCAGTGAAGCATAGGTCGGTTTTGACCCAGATATGCCCAAAATAATGCCGTATTTAAAAAATGATATGAAGATAATCAACATTCCCATTAGACCCCACATGCATGCCTAAAGCGAGTTTTTGCCCTTAGCATGCAAAGCAAGGTCTAATGGCATCTTCTCACAAATATGTGCAGTGTAGTAACCTGATAAGTGAATAAAGCACTACAATCTCAAAATACCACTACAAAATCTGCTTCTTGCTTCTATGTTTCTGGTATCCAAAGCTACAATACAAATCCATCCATCAATTGACCACTTCTCCTATGTCGTAGAACCCCATAAGAAACACATTGTCTCCATGGGGTCAACACTGAATAATTTCCACATGCCCAACCATGGCGTAAAAGCGGCGAGAGGACAATGACGAGAGCATGGGACCTTACAGTGTCTCCAAGAGTAAGGCCCCTGGGGACCGACGCCAAAGTCACCATCGCCAGCTTCAGGCAGACGGCTGTGCCGCCAAGAGCATCAGCGCGTATCCACCTGTGACTGTCACCGGCAGTCGGTCGGTCTGTCATGCGTGACACAGGCGCGCCGACCGTGCGCGGCGTGCCGGCCAGGTCAGTGGCGGCTGGACAGCGGCGAGCCCTGCCTGCCACCGGCCGGCGCCACTGCCGAGACCGGAGAGGCACCCCGACCCTGTCCGCTCTGGGGCGTGTCGGCGCCACTGGTCGGAGCGTCCACTTCCATCTGAGGCGACACAACATTACCACCCACGTCAGTGCTGATTACTCAAACAGGCTGGCTTTGATGATGCAATGATGCAGTTAATGGCTGTATAATGACGCTGTCGACATACACACTCACCTCAAGAAACAAATTGGATCAAAAGCAATGCTGATATTGGTGATGTAAACAGTTTTTGTCTGGCTTACAACCACAGCCAAGGTGGGACTTGTACTTCGCAATCCTGGATGAGGAGAGGAAAATTGTTGGGTGATCAAATAAACTGAGGATATTTTCCTTCAAACCTGAGACATCACAAGCTCAGTTTGCACTTTCCATTGAATCTTGAGCACTGTATCACTGATGAGTTCATTGTCAAACAGCAACAATAAACCTCCAAATTTGGGAAAATTAGTGGATAACTTTGTGCAGGGGGTAATGTTCTGGACAGAAAACATCCAGAAATTGCCCAATTATTTGACACTGACCACAGCCCTTATATATTTGAATGCATTGGGACAAAATGGATGGCCATTATATTATATCAATTCAAACATGGCTATTGTAAGATTTAAGTATCCAAGCAGCTAGAGGCACATAAGTCAACCACCTAGAGGTGATTGTGGATTTGTGCTTTAGGGCACACTGAGTACTTCACTCAGTTTGTGCCCATGGTGAACCACCTGGGTAAAACCCACTGAGAAGCATTGCACTCTGTACTGGGGACTCTAAAGGAATTTTGACTGGAGGTCATGCCCATTAGCAGGTGAAGGACCACCAACCCAGGCAACCAGACTGCAGCCCCTCAATAATGCTAAAGCAATGGAAAATAGTCACTGACTAGGAAAGTGGGAGGGGAGAGAACAGCAATGACATGGGGCACAACCACCAAGTTAAGACGCCGTTAAGATGTTAAAGAAGGATCTGCTGTGCACAGGTTCCATATACAAATTAGCATCAGTCATGAGGGCACCAGAGAGAAAGCCCATACTTGAGCTAAAAGTTTAAGATAGACTTTAAGATTAAAATAGTGAGCTTAAATTACATTAGGTAGCTTCTAGAATCATCGATCAGCCACGTGAACGCTTTGTAGACGGGTGGCGCGGTCTCGTGGCTTAGGTTTCTGTAGTGTAGAGGAATAAGTCAGTGTCTTTTTGGTGTTTAAGTTTAGGATAGAGCTTAGGACTAAAATAGTGAGCTTAAATTACCACTAGGTATATTTGCAATATACTGGTATAATTCCAAAGGTATCTAGGCTTTTTTTTATTTTAGTTTCGTTTAGTTGGAGTTTGTAGCTGGTGGGAGTCGGGATAACTTTATTTAAAAAAAAAAATAATAATGCAAGGTGACTGTGGGAAGTGTAAGTGTATGGTAGTCATTAGGGACTTGAGTACGAAAGTAGATATGTTAGCAAGGGAGGTGGAGCGTCTGAAGTGTTTGGTAGCAGGGCCCACCATAGGAAATGTCAGCCAGGCAAGCCAGGTGCAGGAGTCTAGGAGTGATAGGGGTGGAGATAGTATGGACCATGATAGTAGAGAGTGGAAAGTAGCTAGACGCCAGAGTACGAGACTAGCTTTAAGGAAAATTGACAAAGGCATTGAAACTAATAATAGATTTGAGGTACTGCAAGAGAGAGATAGTAATGCTGCTAAGGAGGAAGGTAGGAACGACCAGGTAGCTGATGATAGAGAGGGGGAAGTTTTAGTTATAGGGGACTCAAGAGTGAGGTACATGGACCGTACTTTTTGTAGCAGGAACCCCAACAAACGGACTCGTGTTTGCTACCCAGGGGCCCAGGTACAGGATGTTGGTGATAGGATAGAAGGAGTGATGAAGGGTAGTGGAGAGAGCACAACAGTAATTGTGCAGGTTGGTGTAAATGATGTAGGAAAAGCAAAAACAGAGGAAACAATTCAAGAGTATAGGGCTTTGATAGGTAGGTTAGCTGTGAGTAGGAAACGAGGAATGGTAACATCCATCCTCCCTATGGTTAACGCAAGCATAGAGTGGTACTCGAGGGCCATTGGGCTGAATACCAGGGTGGCCAAGATGTGTAAGGAACTTGGGGTGGGGTTCTTGGATTTGTGGGGGGATTTCTGGGGGAGGACTGAAATGTTTGCATTAGATGGGTTACATTTGAGCAAGAGAGGAGTTGAATTGCTCAGCAATAGGTATGAGGAGGCTCTCAATAGGAAACAGGGGAAACTAGGCAGGTCATGGGGGGGGGGCTGCAGCTGATAGAGAGAGAAGTCTTGCAAACACCTCGCAGTCAGCAAATAGGGGTAGCAGTAGATCAAGGGGGCAGAGTGGTAGCTCATCCAGAGATGATAGAGCTACTCAACATGAAAAAGCCAAAGAGGGTTATGGAACTTTTGTTAAGTGTATGATGCTTGATGCTCAGAGCATTTGATCCAAATTTGATGAGCTTAAGTGTTATGTTGCTGAGGAGAAACCAGATTTTGTTTGCATTACTGAGGCATGGGTCAGTGAGGGATATTTTGGGGATAACTTGCAGGACTATGAGATCCAGGGATACAATATGTTTTCATGCAATAGGGGTCCAGCAGTGAAAGGGGGTGGTGTAATGCTCTATGTGAATAGCTTATACAGTTCTCAGAAAGTAGCAGATGGGGTAAAAAATGTGTCTGTGGAGTCCATTTGGCTTGATGTTGCTGTGGGAAGAGGCAACAGCAATAAACTGAGGATTGGAGCTTTGTATCGATCAGGAACCTTGCCACATTCTCAGCAACTGGAGCTCGATAAGGTGATTTGTGAGGAAATCAGTAGAAACTTTCAGAGGAAATGCCTTATTCTTGGTAACTTTAATCTAAAAGGATATGAAAATGTTGGTGTTGGCTCCCCATCATGTAAACTGTTTAGGAAATGCCTTGAAGAGGACTTGCTCTTACACCAGTTTGTAATGGAACCAACCAGGCAGGGCTCATTCTTGGACCTTGTCTTCTCAGATTTAAGTGATTTAGTTCGAGACTTGACTGTAGGAGAAACTCTGGGAAGAAGTGACCATAACATAGTGAGATTTAAGGTACAAATAGCAGGGACAATCAAGGATAACTTGGCAAAGATTCCAAATTTTAACAGTGCAGACTTTGGCTCCATGAGAGAGGCTTTGAGTGCCATAAAATGGGAAGAATAATTTTTTTATTTAAATGCCTGTGAAATGTGGGAAAAGTTCAAATCTTACTTGAGGGAAATTCAGATTAGACATGTCCCCCAAAAGCAAAGGCGCAAAAGAAGGGTAGGAAAGCCAGCATGGCTTACACCAGATTTGAGGAAATCAATTAAGGCTCAGAAAGATGCATTTCGAGTATTTAAGGAAGCTTCAAATATCGTAAATCTAAGGTCGTATCAAAAAGCTAGAGATGCTGTGAAGCAGAAAACCAGAGCAGCAAGGCGGGCAAAAGAATTGGATTTGGCTAGAAACTGTAATGGGGACAGTAAAAAGTTCTTTAGTTTCTACAAGCTAAGTAAAGTTTCAAGCACAATTGGTCCACTGGAAGTAAATGGGACTATATTGAGTGAGGATGGTGAGATGGTTGAGGAGCTAAGCAAGCAGTTTAAATCAGTGTTTACAGTGGAGGATGTGACAAATTTGCCAACCGTGAACCACAGTTCAGTGACAGGTGATCAGATACACAATGTTGATTTCATTGATAGTGATGTTGTTTTCAATTATATCAGAAAAATAAAGCCAAACAAGGCAGCAGGACCTGATGGAATTTATGCTAGGGTATTGCGGGAAGCTGAAAAGGAACTGGCAATTCCACTTAGTATAATATTTTGTAGATCAGTTTCACAAAATGAAATTCCAACAGATTGGAAAAGGGCAAATGTAGTTCCTATTTTCAAGAAAGGAGAAAGAGGGAAACTTGAAAACTGTAGGCCAGTAAGCCTCACATCCCTAGTCTGCAAGGTACTCAAATCAATTATCAAGGACAGAATAGTTAGTTTTCTGGAATGAAACAGATTGATTCACGATACTCAACATGGGTTTAGAAAAGGGCGATCGTGTCTCACAAATCTCTTGGACTTTTTTAATTTTGCTACAGAACAATTTGAGCAGGGAAATCAGGTTGATGTAGCATATCTTGACTTTAATAAGGCCTTTGACAAGGTACCCCATAAACGGTTAATGATGCAGCTTCAGGTCCATGGCATTGCAGGTAGCATCCTAAAATGGATTGAGTTGTGGCTTTCAGATAGACAGCAGAGAGTGATGCTTAATGGTACAAAGTCATCATGGCAAAATGTTCTTAGTGGAGTCCCTCAGGGGTGGGTACTGGGGCCACTGTTGTTCATTATATTTGTGAATAGCATTGAATGTGGCCTAAGCAGTAAGGTTTTGAAATTTGCGGATGATTTGAAGATCTTTAGGGCAATAACAGGGCACAATGAGCAGGTTTTGCTGCAGAACGACTTAGACGAGCTTGTGAAGTGGTCCGAAAAATGGCAAATGAAGTTTAATTTTGATAAGTGCAAAGTCATGCATGTAGGTAGGCAGCATATGAAGGCGCCATACTTGATGGATGGCCAAGTACTATCTGTGACTCAGCAGGAGAAGGACTTAGGTGTTATTTTGAACACAAAATTGGGGGCATCAGAACAGACCAAAGAAGCCAGGAAGAAGGCACTAAGAATGCTTGGGGCGATACAGAGGAATGTGTCATACAAAAGTGAGGAGATCATCAGGAAGCTGTACTGTGCATATGTCAGGCCACATTTAGAATACTGTGTCCAAGCTTGGTCCCCTAGTTATGAGAAAGATTGTTGGCTTTTAGAGAGAGTACAAAAGAGGGCAACACAAATGGTTAATGGTATAGGAAACCTGGCATATGAGGAAAGATTAAAGAAATTTAATATGTTTTCACTTAGATATAGAAGGCTGAGAGGAGATCTCATCGAGGTTTTTAAATTTGTTCATGGTCAGGAACAGGGATATCTCAGGGAAATGTTTGAATTTAACAGAAATGATGCAATTAGAGGTCACCAATTCAAAATTAATGTTAATCACAGCAGGACAAGGTTAAGACAGTCTTTCTTCACCAACAGGGTAGTAGAACACTGGAACCAGTGTTCTACTACCAGACTGCATATCCTTGGTTTTTCCAGACTTTGCATACTGGGCTTTTCCAGACTTTGCATATCTTTGGTGAACCTAAATTGTATTCAAAACAAAGTTCTGTACACATCTGCCTTTCTCTCAGATTTAAAAATTGACATACTAGCAGTAAATGAAACTTGGTTGTTGCCAACAGTTCCTAGCTCATTTGCAGACATAGCAGGTTATGAGATAGTGAGAACTGATACAACTGGTTCCATTCCTAGGCATGGTGTTTGTTTATATGTGAAACATGGAATTAAGTTTGAATCAATCAGGGTCTCCACTCCCAATGTTCATGCTATTTTCTGAAGGATTTCTGCCTATACATAGTGTGTGTTTACCGCCCTCCCTCAAACTCTGATTGCCAGAACCAGGCACTTGTAACTTTTTTGGCTGACTTTTGTGATGGTAAAGAGATAATTATTCTAGGAGATTTTAATTTATTATAAGTGCACTGGCCAGATGGTGTTGCTGACACAGTGGGTATTACTCACACAGATAGATCTTTTGTTGACTGTTTTCATATGCTTGGCCTAACTCAATGGATTAACCAGCCTACCTTTGTAAATTCTGGAAACACTCTGGACCTAATTTTAACATCTGAAATAGACAGGGTTGGACTGGTAGAGATCTTGCCCCCCCCTTTCCCCAATGCCAGCACTGTCCTGTTCTAATTGACTATTATTTCCAGGCAAGTAAACCAGCCATATCTAGCAACACATCACTGAAAAGGTGTTGGCACAGAGGGAACTACTTAGCTATTAAAGAACGTCTGTCCGAATATGACTGGAACCTTCAGTTTCAGTATTTAGACACTAGTGGTATGTACAAAAGGTTCCTAGAAATAATAGGAGCCCTTACAAATTTATATATACCGAGAGTTGTGCCAAAGGTGCATCCTCCATGGCCAACCAGAACTCCTCAAAGTCTTTTAAGCAGGAGAAAGGATGCTTGGATAAAGTACAAACAGGACAGAAACCAATTTGGGAGACAGTCTTCACAGGCAGATGTTTCACTGAGATCATTCCAGGATTTAAACACAGGATAGAAATTTTAGTATTCATTCCCAGGTCAAGTATGAATTGTCATAAATTCGCAAACCATCTTCCAAGGAATTTCATTCTTATATTCGACACCAAAAAATCGGCATAACATCCCTGGGGCCATTGAGAGGGAAACCAACTGATGGGCTAACAAGTGACTGCCAGGAAATGGCTGATATATTTGCAGGGGCATTTTCCTCGGTATACTGTAAGGGTAGGCTAGAAAACCCAGCCCCGCACCAATCTACTGAAACAGTGCTGCAGAGTATCGAAATTACTGAAGCTGAGGTGCTCAGCATTTTGAGTCAGATTGATGGATCCTCCAGCATGGGCTCTGATGGGGTCCACCCTCAGTTAATTGTATCTTGCTGTGAGGAGTTTGTGAAACCATTTTTCATAATTTTTAACTCATCTCTTTCTACTGGAAGTCTTCCTGATAGTTGGAAAACTTCACAAGTTATTCCCATTTTTAAAAAGGGTTCAAGGCATGATCCACTAAATTATCTCCCGGTGAGTTACTTCCGTACCATGTAAACTTCTGGAACGTGTAATTGTTGAAAAGCTTACAGAATATTTGCAGGTCCATCATTTGCTGGACAAAGGACAATTTGGCTTCCGTCGTGGACGTTCTGTAGAGGATCAACTACTGCTAACATATGAGACTGTCTCTACATGGCTAGATGAGGGCTATATGGTGGATGTAATTTTCTTTGATTTTTCAAAGGCATTTGATGTTGTTAATCATGTGCTGCTACTAACAAAACTAAGAGCTCTGGGAATTTCAGAGATAATCCTCACCTGGATCAAAAATTTTATCTGTGGGAGGGAAATGATAGTGCTTGTCTCTGGCTCCTCCAGCAAACCAAAGAATGTTCTAAGTGGAGTACCTCAGGGCTCTGTACTAGGTCCTGTGTTATTCTTGATTTATGTGAATTATGTGCCTCATGGTATACACTCCCAGTTCAAGGTTTTTGCAGATGACCTAAAAATATACATGAAACTGAAGTACAAATCTGTCACAGACCTGCTGGCTGGCATTTCACAGGGTCAAAAAGACATTGATACACTGGTTAGTACTGCCAAGTCATGGGGACTAGCAATGAACTCCAAAAAATGTGCAGTTCTCAAAGCACACCATGGGTCATATGACTGGAAAAATCTTGGCCCTTATGCACATTATTACCTAGATGGATTTCAGGTAAGCTTTGTTGAGATGCATACTGACCTAGGTATCACAGTAGATAAAAACTTGCATTTCCATCAACACATTGCTGGTATAGTACAGAAAGCTGGAAGTCTGGCCAGCAACCTACTAAGTTCTACTTTATGTCATTCTCCTGAATTTATGAAAACCCTATACATTACTCATGTCAGGCCTCTTTTGGAGTTTGCATCATGTGTGTGGAGTACAGGTTACATAGATGATTTGAGGCGACTAGAATCAGTACAGAGAAGGTGGACACGAAACATAGAGGGGATGGAAGGTCTGGATTATGGTGCCAGATTACGGAAACTAGGTCTGTACTTGGTGAAGGTAGATTGATTCGAGCAGACATTATCAAAATGTTGGAAGATTTTTCATGGTCATTCTGCCATTAAGATCCCTGACATGTTTGTGCTGGCACCATTGGTGAACACATGTGGACACTCACTGAAATTGGCTCACAGGTGTGGCATCAGTGGATTGTAGGAATATTTTTTAGCCTCAGATGTTGTGCCACTTGGAACTCATTGCCTGATGATGTAGTAACCTTAACGGACCTGGGTGCATTTAAAGCTGCATTGCACTCAAATCTCTGCACATTGTTGCATGAATATATTGAATAGATTAACCATGATAATATACTAATCAAACATGATGAGTAGCTTAACTTCTCTATATTCAGAATATAGAGATCTCTATATATCTACATTCAATCTCTGTATTCAATCTCTATACTCAATCTCTGTATTCAATCTCTGTATTTAATCTCTATATTTTCTTTTTCAGAAATCTTGACTGACAGCAAAATATTAGCAGAATGTAGTGGCTACTCTAAGCATACAAATTCTGCTTAAGGGACACTTTCCAGTTCCTGTGTCTTGCCCTGACTATCTGATAACAATATTTTCCTTAATCTAGGGGACTGGCGTACCTGCAGATACGGGCTCCCCTCATTGGGCACGGAACTCATCTCTGGGTGAGTGATGCTTGAGTATATGGGGAGCCAACCAGGTGAGAACCAGCTGCCAGGAACAATTGTCAGTAGCAACACACTGAACATCTTTAAAAACAGCATAGACAATCATTATAAGAATAGGAGGCTTGTTTTTCTGTATTCCAGGGAGGGTTGACTGGCAGATTTGGTGGGTAACTGGTTCAGTGTACAAAGTGCAACCAAGAAGGGCCCTTGTGGCTCATAGTTGCACTGATCTTTTATGTCTTTATGTCTAAAAAGCTGAACAAGCAATTGAATGTATGTGAAGTTTGCAGGTGTCATGGGAGGGAAATTCAGTATTAGCCTAACTACTCCAACTCATGGCCAATACCAGTGCATACATGTGCCCATCAACTGACCTTTACATCCCCATCAGAAGTGGGTCCATTCTCTTCTTCAAACTCCTTGATCAGGCTGTCTAAGTTATATCTCTTCTTGTAGTTGGTGTAAAACATTCTCATATGCTGCTCAGTTTTGGTACCCACAACATCTGCTATGACCTTAAAGTTCTTGCCATACTTCCTGACACCCTGCACAGCCAGGAGCAGCTCATCATTTGTCCAACGAGCATTGATTCTTCCAGACACATCTTGTGGTCTGTATGGTGCCATGTTCAGCCAAGATTTTCTCTTCAGCATACTGATGGTTTGCTTGTTGTTTTGAATATGTCGCTTCAGACCTGTGATATCTTGTTCCATGGCATGAATGATGGCATCCCCACCATCTTTCTTGGAGCAGGCTTTGAGGTCTTCATGGTTGACATGCATTCCTTTGGGCAGTTGGGACTTTTTCCTGGTCATTGAGTGAGGTCTGTCCCTTTTTTCACTCTTGATGGGTCCAATGGTTGGTCTCAAAGTCCCATTTTTCTTGAAATAGTTATAGCATGTGTTGCACATTACCCCTTTCTGTGTGTTATTTGTGATGAGGCATGCAATACCACAGTTTGAACACTGACTTTTACTGCCATTCTCTGTCTCACTGGAATCTTTGTTGTCATCATCACTTTCACTGCTCTGATCTGACAACTGATAGTTCCCATCTTCTCTCTGAGCAGCCAGTTTCCTTGCCTGCTTGTCCATCAGTGATGCCCTTGACCTAGACTTCTTCCATGAGTAATAGTATGTCACTAATGAATGAATGCTCTTGTCAGGAAGCATCTGATGGATTTTGTGGAAGTTCTTGCCATGAAATGAGAATGCTTGCTCAAATAGAACCTTGTCCTCCACTGTCCATTCTTCTGGATGAGGTGTATAGTTTGGAAGGTCTGCCATAGCCTTTTCAAAGTTGTAATTATGCCAGAAAAGCATGCCAAGTGCTTGCTCACAACTATAATTGTATTTCTCCTTGGACTTCTTCAGATATCTTTCTAACTGTTCATCCGATGCTTTTGAACTTGGTGCCCACATTAGTAGACCTCGCTCAGTACATTTCTCTGGTTTTCTTTGACTACGAGGCAACATGTCTGGCACTGGGACCTGATGTTCTTGACCTACTTTGATTTTCCCCTCACTTTCTGACTCCTTTTCTATGTCACTTGCCCCACTGATGCTGTCTGGAGATTCATATTCTCCAGGGCTGGATACCCTGGACCGGATGCCATTTTCAGATGGTTTATCTGCCATAACCATGCTAGAAGGCATAAACTCACAGCTGCTGATGAACAAAATCCTGTAAATTACTAGAATTAGTCGGAATGTGAATAAGAAATACACCCCAATACCGAATTCGAACACTGCACTTTTGATGAATATGAGCCTGTGATAGGAGACTCCGGAAGGGACTTGCAAATGGAAATATTTTTTTTCACAGATAATCATACGTTCTAGACTATAGTACTCGCAATGTATATACATGCAGCTACAATCCCACATCACATGACTCAGGATAAATATTAATACCTACCTTGAGATCAGCTTGATAAATATGCAACCGCGCGAGTTGGCGAAGTCCAACTCCAATCAGATTGTAAAAATTGTCTGCTCTACGCTCTGTTACCAAATGATACCAAATGGAGGTAGAAACGATAAAATTGGGCCAACCGAAGGAATCTTCGGATAGAAAACAGCGCACATGTCGCAAAATGCAACGTGAAATGCCTGTGGTCACTAGCGCAACCAGGGGGGGGCCAAGGGGCCATGGCCCCCCCGAAATTTTTTGGGGCCCGGTCCGAGCCAGGGGCACGCGAAGCGGGCCCCTGGCTCGGAGTGGGCCACCCTACTCAGAGCCCTGGCTAGGGGCCCGCGAAGCGGATCTGTGGCTCGAATCAGGGGCCCTTTGAACCAACTGAAAATCTGGGGGCCCGTTTTAACCAGGGCCCGCCTCGAACCGGGGCCCATTTTGATTCAGGGGCCCGAATTGAACCAATAGCCCGCTTAGAACCAGGGGCCCGCTTCAACCTGGGGCCCTGTCTTGAACCAGGGGCTCTCTGGAACCAGGGGCCCGCTTCGAACCGGGCCCACTTTGATCCAGGGGCCCGCATTGAACCAATAGCCCGCTTAGAACCAGGGGCCCGCTTTTACCTGGGGCCCGCCTCGTTTTAGTTTTTACAAACATAGGGGCCCGCTCAAAAGTAAGTGCATGTTTTCCGCAGACTTTTTAAAAACATGAGGGGGGCTCGCTTGCGAGGGGGCCCGCTCTCCAACCGTGCCCCCCCCCCGAACTGAAATCCTGGCTGCGCCACTGCCTGTGGTCTGCACCATTTCATAGTTAAAAAAAACATTCAACATTCTAGTCAAAAGGGAGGATAATCCCCCGGAGAGGATAATGTTCTGCATGCTGTGACTTACATTGGCAATGATAGGCTATTTACAGCGGCAATTTGTCTGGTCGCTTTAGATCCTTCCAAGTTATTCCTGGCTTGAACTAAAGCATTCCAGATATGAACTATATAAGCGTACATCATGCAGTATTAAATATTCATGAGAATTAGCTTCAGGTTCTCAATCTGTTATTGCAGTTTTTACAGATATATTCCAGTGGGCAGAAAAGGATGTCAGACAGAGCGTTTAGTATAATTTTCGTTAAACTATTTCTCAACTTTTATACCATCATTGACGTCATTAAGCCAAGTATACCAAGCACAATCAAAATTCCTCCTATCCATGTTATTTGCCCAGAAATATAATTTTCTCAATGCCCAGATTTTGTTGTTTTTCATGTGATTCCAGTGAATTTCATCTTCATTTCTTGGGCAGCAGGTAGGTATCTAGTTCGTTAGAGATATACCTATGTAGGGTAGTAATCTTTACCTTTCGGCCGACACATACTGCCAAGTTTAGTGATTTGTAAAGAGGTGTACAGTGGGAAACCGTGACGTCACAGGAGTCAGGGAAGTGACGTCACGACGTCAAGTGACGAAATATTTGCTTCGGAGTATTCTGGTTTTCCGGTTAGGTTAGGTTAGATTAGAGTAGATTATATTATGCTATGATACATTTTGTATATTATGCTACATTATCTTAGTATAGGTTAGGTGGTAATCTTTACCGACACCAGACTCCTGTGACGTCACTTCCCTGACTCCTTTGACGTCACTGCTCCCCACTGTACACCTCTTTACAAATCACTAACCTTGGCAGTATGTGTCGGCCGAAAGGTAAAGATTACCGATCAGTATCAAATTAATTCAAATAACAAACAAGCACACATAAAGTACCTACCAGGCAAGCAGGCTTTTCACATTGCAATTACCTACCTAGGTAGGTACCTACCTGCCTACTATCTACCTCCCTACCTACACATGTTATTCCCTCCCCTACCCTGACAAAATGGTAAATTTGCAGATCAAGGTAACGTGATTTCTTGGAAATAATAAATGCAATGCTTTTTAACATGATTAAGATGTTGCAACCATTCATTTTCACAGCAAATGATTACTTTTAGTGAATAGAGGTTGATGCAATTGATGACATCATAGGCATGATAGAGGAAATGAGCTATGATAGTAACAGTATTTTATGAGCTAATGCTGCAAACATTTATATACCTTAATGGGATGGTCCGGGCTGTGGCTCATTCATTTGTACCTCAATGGTGTCAGACTGACGAACAAGGCCATTGACCTCTATATATAACTAGATGGCTGACTTGCCACATGCTCAGCATCCTATTCTGGCTGGAGCAGCTGTATATGGGCAAAATTTTGACTTGAACGATGACATCACATCAGTATGGTTTGATGACATCATATGTATGGCACGGTTCACGTACCTTAATGAGATGGTCAAAGTAGCTTAATCTAATATAATCTAATATAATCTATCCTAACCTAAACTAAACTAACTGGTAAATTTTTGATAAAAGGTGTTTTTAGGACTTGTAGAAAAAATCAGAATATGTTTATGAACAGGACTAAGAAGATGCAACCACCCATTTTCAGCGCTGATGCTTACTTTTCAATTCGAACGATGACGTTACATCGGTACGGTTTGATGACGTCATACATATGGCACGGTTCACATACCTTAATGAGATGGTCAAAGTAGCATAATCTAATATAATCTAACCTAAACTAAACTAACCTAAACTAAACTAACATAACCTAACCTGACCTAAACTAACTTAACTAACTGGTTAATTTTTATCTAATAAAAGGTGTAAATTAAAACACATTTTATCAAAAATTTACTGGTTAGTTTAAATTAGTTTAGGTTCGGTTAGGTTAGATTATATTAGATTAAGCTACCTCGACCATTTCATTAAGGTAGGTATGTTTATAAACATAATATTCTGATTTTTTTCCCAAAAATTCAAAAAAACCCTTTTATAAAAAAATACCAAAGATTGAGCATGCTGCCTGCCCCCATGCATTTTGGCCCTGTAATGAAATGTAAAATGAAAAGTTGTGGTTATATTTTGATAAGCTTGGTCCTCTAGTTATGAGAAAGATTGTTGGCTTTTAGAGAGAGTACAAAAGAGGGCAACACAAATGGTTAATGGTATAGGCAACCTGGCATATGAGGAAAGATTGAAGAAATTGAATATGTTTTCACTTAGCTATAGAAGGCTGAGAGGAGATCTCATCGAGGTTTTTAAATTTGTTCATGGTCAGGAACAGGGATATCTCTGGAGCTATGTCGGGGAAATGTTTGAATTTAACACAAATGATGCAATTAGAGGTCATCAATTCAAAATTAAAGTTAATCACAGCAGGACAAGGTTAAGACAGTCTTTCTTCACCAACAGGGTAGTAGAACACTGGAACCAGCTGCCAGGAACCATTGTCAGTAGCAACACACTGAACATCTTTAAAAATGGCATAGACAATCATTATAAGAATAGGGGGCTTGTTTTTCTGTATTCCAGGGAGGGTTGATCGACCGGGAGGAGTTGGGAGTTGGGAGGAGTTTGAAATTGTTGAGTGTGTTATGCAATAGCAAGTGAGTCTCTTATTAAGTCTAAATGCTTTATAACTTTATATAGGGTGTACCTAGCAGTAGATTCGGCACCTTCCTTCGGGATGTGATGCTGATGAGATTGTCTATGGTGGCACGATGGGTATGCTGGGAGGAGCTTGTGATTGTTGAGGGTGTTATGCGGACCCCTGTGGCTCTTATTAAGCCTTAATACTTTATGACTTTATGACTTTTTATGATAAAAGTAGTGCAAAATGATGCTGGGTTCATGATGAGGAAATATAAATGGCAAAGCATGTTGCAAAATATTGTAATTGTGCTTTTGAGGTCTAACTTCTATCATCATTTTGCCAACTTTGTGTGGTGTTTGGCATGTGTACCCTCACCTGGTTGGCTCCCCATATACTGAAGCATCACTCACCCAGAGATGAGTTCCGTGCCCACTCGAGGAGAGCCTACATCTGCAGGTACACCAGTCCCCCTAGATTAAAGAAAACTGGCTGTAACGATCGCACTATGGGTCCATACTGCCGACCGTAGCGACAGCACGCACAGTCTGTACCAACATATGTAGCGAGCGTACGTATGAATGGTCTCTACCTACCGTTTGGCAGTGGAACATGCATACTTTCTGTATGTACAGGCAGTGTGGCTGGGGTGGAGTGGAGGCTGATTGTGACCTCATTTGACCCTGAAGACATTGATCTGGGGTCATGAGACGTATACTGCAGGAAGTTCACTACAGCTGTAATTCCTCCAAATTGTGTGCTTCTAGTTCCAGATCTTGGGTGCCCAAACTCCCCCCCCTTTTGAATGTTATGTGAGAGGCATGTTGACCGGGTATCTTCTGCACTTTGTACGGTAGCATTGCTTGCACTCAAAATGTAACAGAATGTGGTGCGTACAGAATCGGGCTGTTGAAATAAACAACTTGAACTGGATCTGGATTAAATGTTTCATGGGGTCACAAGCCCTCGCTGTGAGGTAGGTGTATGACTACTTTGGTTTGAAGATACCAAAAGTTGAATGCCTGCAAAAAGTGAGCGGTCTTACTGTGTGGCAGCATGAAGCTGTCATGGAACCATCTCAGTGGCTCCAGTTCACCAGAATCCCTGTCAATTGTTTCTGGGATAGGGGCAGATACAAGGGGCACTGGGGCCATGTGTCCCCAGTGTCCCCTCATGTTTTCAGCCATAATTGCGCATTGAAAGAAGTCTGACCTTTGTGTGTTGAATGCCCCATCAAATTTTTTTTCCAGCCAGAAGCACCCTTCCAGAGAAAGTCCACGATGACAATTCCAAATGGTCAAATTGGACATTCATTGCATGAGTGGGCTTTAATGAAGTATTTCCCTCTTTACTTTCATGGACAAATATCATTACATCAAGCAACTCATATGATAGTGTAAAGTAATGTAAAGTGCAACATTGACCAATGGCCCTGACCGCTAACGATTGTGTGATCGGGTTGAAAACGTGACAGTGCCGAGATTCGAACCCACCACCACCTGTACGGAAAGCGGACACCCTAATCAACTGCGCCAATCGTTGACGTGTCGTAAAACCAATACCTAACTGACATGGCGTCGCCCGAGTGAGCGATGTAGAGCATGCTGACTGAGGAGATGTTTATTTCTTTGAAGATCTCCGATGAAGTGTCGCATGTTCTTTACACACCACCTAAATAAAAATATGGTTATCAGATAGACAGGGCAAGACACAGGAGCTGGAAAGTGTACATTAAGCAGAATTTATATGCTTAGAGTAGCCACGACATCTGCTAATATGTTGTCAGTCAAGATTTCTCA
Organism: Ashinkailepas kermadecensis; assembly: GCA_034440615.1. Classification (NCBI taxonomy): domain Eukaryota; kingdom Metazoa; phylum Arthropoda; class Thecostraca; family Neolepadidae; genus Ashinkailepas; species Ashinkailepas kermadecensis. The sequence continues at coordinate 113,807 of JAOTOM010004215.1, forward strand.
AATAGAGAATATAGAGATTGAATACAGAGATTGAACATAGTGATATATAGAGATCTCTATATTCTGAATATAGAGAAGTAAAGCTACTCTTCAAGTTTGATTAGTATATTATCATGGTTAATCTATTCAGTATATTCGTACAACAATGCGCAGAGATTTGAGTGCAGTGCAGCTTTAAATGCACCCAGGTGCGTTAAGGCTACTACATCATCAGGCAATGATTTATAAAAGGTGTTTTTTGAATTTTTGGAAACAAAATTCAGAATATGATGTTTATGAACATGACAAAGAAGATGGGACCACTCATTTTCGGCGCTGATGCTTACTTTTCGACTTGAACGATGACGTCACATCGGTACGGTTTGATGACGGCATACGTATGGCACGGTTCACGTACCTTAATGAGATGGTCGAAGCAGCTTAATCTAATTAATCTAATATAATCTAACCTAACCTAACCTAAACTAACCGGTACATTTATGATAAAAGGTGTTTTTAGGATTTTTTTAAAGAAAGAAATCAGAATATGATGTTTATGAACAGGACTAAGAAGATGCGACCACCCATTTTCGGCGCTGATGCTTACTTTTCAATTCGAACGATGACGTTACATCGGTACGGTTTGATGACGTCATACGTATGGCACGGTTCACATACCTTAATGAGATGGTCAAAGTAGCTTAATCTAATATAATCTAACCTAACCTAAACTAAACTAAACTAACCTAACCTAACCTAACCTAAACTAACTTAACTAACTGGTTAATTTTTATATAATAAAAGGTGTGAATTAAAACACCTTTTATCAAAAAATTACCGGTTAGTTTAAGTTAGTTTAGGTTAGGTTAGATTAGATTATATTAGATTAAGCTACTTCGACCATCTCATTAAGGTATGTGAGCCGTGCCATACGTATGACGTCATCAAACCGTACCGATGTGACGTCATCGTTCAAATTGAAAAGTAAGCATCAGCACCGAAAATGAGTGGTCGCATCTTCTTAGTCATGTTTATAAGCATCATATTCTGAATTTGTTTTACAACAATTAAAAAAACACCTTTATCAAAAAAGTACCATGAGTTCCATGTGGCACAGCATCTGAGGCTAAAAATATTTTCCTACAATCCACTGATGCACGCATGTGAGCCAATTTCAACGAGTGTCCACGTGTGTTCACCAATGGTGCCAGCAGAAACATGTCAGGGATCTTAATCGCAGAATGGCCATGAAAAATCTTCCAACATTTGATGTCTGCTTGAATCGGTCTACCTTTCACCAAGTACAGAGCTAGTTTCCGTAATCTGGCACCATAATCCAGACCTTCCATCCCCTCTATGTTTTGTGTCCACCTTCTCTGTACTGATTCTAGTCACCTTAAATCACCTATGTAACCTGTATTCCAAACACACTATGCAAACTCCAAAAGAGGCTTGACATGAGTAATGTATAGGTTTTCATAAATTCAGGAGAACGACATGAAGTAGAACTTAGTAGGTTGCTGGTCATACTTGCAGCTTTCTGTACTATACCAGCAATGTGTTGATGGAAAAACACAAGTTTTTATCTACTGTGATGCCTAGGTCAGTATGCATCTCAACAAAGCTTACCTGAAATCCGTCTAGGTAATAGTGTGCATAAGGGCCAATATTTTTTCCAGTCATATGAGCCACGGTGTGCTTTGAGAACTGCACATTTCTTGGAGTTAATTGCTAGTCCCCATGACTTGGCAGTGCTAACCAGTGTATCAATGTCTTTTTGGCCCTGTGAAATGCCAGCCAGCAGGTATGTGACAGATGTGTCCTTCAGTTTCATGTATATCTTTAGGTCATCTGCAAAAACCTTGAGCTGGGAGTGTATACCATGAGGTACATAATTCACATAAATCAAGAATAACACAGGACCTAGTACAGAGCCCTGAGGTACTCCACTTAGAACATTCTTTGGTTTGCTGGAAGAGCCAAAGACAAGCACCTTCATTTCCCTCCCACATATAAAATTTTGGATCCAGGTGAGGATTATCTCTGAAATTCCCAGAGCTCTCAGTTTTTGTTAGTAGCAGCACATGATTAACAACATCAAATGCCTTTGAAAAAATCAAAGAAAATTTCATCCACCATATAGCCCTCATCTAGCCAGGTAGAGACAGTATAATATGTTAACAGTAGTTGATCCTCTATGGAACGTCCACAACGGAATCCAACGGAGTTTTCCTTGGTCCAGCAAGTGATGGACCTCCAAATATTCTGTGAGCTTCTCAACAATTACACGTTCCAGAATGTTACATGGGACAGAAGTAAGACTCACTGGGCAACAATTTAGTGGATCATGCCTTGAACCCTTTTTAAAATGGGAATAACTTGTCAAGTTTTCCAACTATCAGGAATACTTCCAGTAGAAAGAGATGAGTTGAAAATTATGAAAAATTGGTTTACAAGCTCCTCACAGCAAGATACAATTAACTGAGGGTGGACCATCAGAGCCCATGCTGGAGGATCCATCAACCTGACTAAAAATTCTGATTACATCAGCTTCAGTAATATCAATGCTCTGCAGCACTGTTTTGGTAGTTTGGTGTGGGGCTGGGTTTGCTAGTCTACCTTTGCAGTATACTGAGGAAAATGCCCCTGCAAATATCTCAGCCATTTCCTGGCAGTCACTTGTTAGTCCATCAGTTGGTTTCCCCCTCAATGGCCCCAGAGATGTTCTACCAATTTTCTGGTGTTGTATGTAAGAATGAAATTCTTTGGAAGATTGGTTTGTAAATTAATGACAATTCATACCTGATCTGGAGTGAATACTAAAGTTTCTATACTGTCTATTTAAATGTTGGAATGATCTCAATGAAAGACCTGCCTGTGAAGACTGTCTCCCAAATTGGTTTCTGTACTGTTTGTACTTTATCCATGCATCCTTTCGCCTGCTTAATAGACTTTGAAGAGGTCTGGTTGGCCATGGAGGATGCACTTTTGGCACAACTCTGGGTATGTATAATTTTGTAAGAGCTGATATGTCTAAATAATGAAACTCAAGGCTCCAGTCATATTCAGACAGACGTTCCTTAATAGCTGCGTAATTCCCTCTGTACCAACACCTTTTCAGTGATGTGTTGTTAGATATGGCTGATTTGCTTGCCTGGAAATAATAGTCGATTAGAACAGGACAGTGCTGGCATTGGGAAAAGGGGGGGGGCAAGATCTGTACCAGTCCAACCCTGTCTACTTCAGATGTTAAAATTAAGTCCAGTGTGATTCCAGAATTTACAAATGTAGGCTGGTGAAACCACTGAGTTAGGCCAAGTATATGAAAACAGTCAACAAAAGACCTATCTGTGTGAGTAATACCCACTGTCAGCAACACCATCTGGCCAGTGCACTAATGATAAATTAGAATCCCCTAGAATAATTATCTCTTTACCACCACAAAAATCAGTAAAAAAAAGTTACAAGTGCCTGGTTCTGACAATCAGAGTTTGAGGGAGGGCGGTAAACACACTATGCAATGGCAGAAATCCTTCAGAAAAATAACATGAACATTGGGAGTGGAGACCCTGATTGATTCAAACTTAATTCCATATTTCACATATAAACAAACACCATGCTTGGGAATGGGACCAGTTGTATCAGTTCTCACTATCTCATAACCTGCTATATCTACAAACGAGCTAGGAACTGTTGGCAACGACCAAGTTTTGTTAACTGCCAGTATGTCAATTTTTATATCTGAGGGAAAGGCAGATGCATACAGAACTTTGTTTTGTATACAATTAAGGTTCACTAAGGATATGCAAAGTCTGGAGAAGCACAAAACTTGCCTCATAGTATTCAAGGGAGCCCTATATGTTAGTTTAAAGGTTTTTGCTCCCCCATGCTCCCATGCCTGCATCTGTAAAACTCTTGTCATTGGGTGTATGTTAGATCCCTATGAATGTAAAGGGACTTTGAATCATCATGTTTTGCCATTTCTCGAGCCTTTTCTAGTAGCAATTTTCGTTTATCACTATCAGCTATCTTAGCCCTATAAATATCCTTTTCCTGACTAATGCAGACAATATCTGTCAGTACAACCTCAGTGCTCATGATCCTCTGTGCTGCTGCCTTTACTTTTTGTTGAACTTCAGGCAGGGATCTAGCTCCAGAGCCACATATAATTATAGAGTCCTTTCTTTTCTTCCACTCCTCCATCTCTCTCAACTCCTCTCTTATTTCTACTCTGCGCTTCTCAGGGCTAGGTTCAGATATATGAGCCTGAGTTGCCATGCCAGACCCCCCAGACATTAATGCCTGCACCTGAGCAGTCGGCATCTCAACAGCCTTGCACAATGTTTTCACTGTGTGACTGTCTGGTGCAGCTGCCCAAATGCTCCAGGACTCACCCCTGTCCCTCCTGAGGAACTGGAAGCTTGGCAGTCAGTACAGATAATGCAATGCCATCACCTCCATGTTCAACAATTGCCTGGACCACTGCCTCAGCTAAACCAAGGCACATTGTTGAAGGGTGAAACCAGCAGCTACACCTGTCACATCCTATGGCATCCAGGGCAACTGTGACATCACAAGTGGAGCACTTTGTGCTAGCTGAATCATTACCACCTGTCGCCACATTTGCACGATACACGATATACACTTGTGAAGTGATGCTGGGGATGTTTGTAGTTGACAGCATGCATACTGTGCAAACATCCTATATCCTAATCAGGGGCTGATCCAGAAATTATCATTGGAGGGGTATTTGTCTAGGGGTATCATTTCTTAGGAGGTGCACTCTGCACAAATACCTGATGGAGCACATTCAGCCAAAAATCCATTTAGTGGGGGGAGGGGGCATGCACTTGAGCACACTGAAGACATGCTTATGGTTGAAAGATATGAGGGGAGCACTCAAGCCTTCCCAGAGGGGTGCTGGTTCCAAATTCCATGTGGGCATACTCGTATGTCCCTGAATCCACCTCTGGCACGACCATCCTGCAGGGCACTGGTTGATGCTTAGGACGTCCTCCTTAATTGTTATTTCTATCAGCCTTGGCCCCTTTCCAAAGGCATAGCCAACTGGACAGGTGCTGATCCAGGATTTCTCATGCAAGGGCATGTCTGGAGCCACTGGATGAGCCCTCAGGGGTGCCCTGGGCTGAAAATTTTTGAGAGGGACTCATTTGAGTGTTGGAAGGGAGATTTCGGATAAAAATGCAAGGGGATGCACTCAATAATTTCAATGGGCACAGTTTTGTCTCATGGTGCACCTTTAGCTGACAAATTTGAAAGGGGGAACTCGAATCTCCCTGGATAGTCACTTTTCTTGGTGAGATGGGCGCCACCTTGCCATGAGCGGGCACATGTACCCTGTGTCAAAACTCATGTTTGCACCTAAACACGCCTAAGTTGTGCTTACAAACCTATACGATTCTGGGCCCTATTCAACATACAAGGGGTACATAGCCTGTGAAGCAGATCTTGAAACTGTTGTTTTACAAATAATGACAAATGTATAGTCATTTGCACCACTTTGAACACCCCAGCACCACCGCTTTAAATCCACAACACACTGCGCAGCGCCTACCAGTGCTGCCGTTTTGGCCATATGCGGTGCCACCATCAGGACCGTTTTGAAAAGTCTAGTTGTCTAGTTATATATAGAGGGCAATGAGCAAGGTGCTCAGACTGCAGCTTATAAAGCTTCAATGCTTTAAGATGGAAATTATGAATTTATTGACCATGGAATTCCTTCAAAAACAAATACTGGCAGACCTTGGAACAATTTGGGCAAATACCCTTGCTGGGAACAAAACTGTTGTCAGATAAATTATAAACTTGCATGATTGTCCTCAAAAGAAAGCTGAATAATTATGTAAGATAAGCTAAACCTCTCACCTGGTTGGCTACCCAAATTCTTGAGCATCACTCACCCTGAGATGAGTTCTGTGATACATGTGGCTGCATATGATTTGTTTACTAGCTACTGCTCCAGCAAGAATTGAAAAAATACATATGAATAGATAAATCATAGACAAAAATAAAATAGCCTAACTTAACCTAACCTAGACTAAGATAACATATCATAATATATAAAATTCTGGCAGTAACGAGCACGCGTGTTGCAGTTTGTACTACCAACTGTAGCGACAGCCAGCACAGTCTGTATTACGGTATGCAGTGGCCGTGTGTACATACAGTCTCAGACTAATTTGGGACCTCTTGGGAATGCCAGCTGGGGTGGAGTGGAGGCCAATTGTGACCTCATTTGACCCTGAAGTCTGCCCTTCAGTGTGCTCAAATGCCCCATCAAATTTTTCAGCCAGAAGCACCCCACTAGAGACAAAGTTCCACAATGACAATTCCAGATGGTCCAAATGGACATTCATTGCATGGCTTTAATTGAGTATTTCCCCTCCTTACTTTCACTCTGCCTTTCATTCAACTCTGCCAGGATTCAAACCCACCACCACTGGTACAAAAAGCATATGCCTTAACCAGCTGCACCAATTGTTCATATGGCTTTGACTAAAATATGTAATGTAGAGCATGCCGACTGGAGATATCTTTATTGCCTCGCTGATCTCTGACAAAGTGGGGTATGCTCGTTATGCACCACCGAAATAAAAAATAGCATTATATAAACTAACCTAACCTAACCAGAAAACCAGAATCATTCCAAACAAGCTTTTCCACCACTACACCATCTAATCTCGGTGAACATTGTTAATACTGATGTTAACATTAACAACATCACAAGGAACTTCTGGCCCTGATCAAAGGTGGCTGCAAGGAACGATCAAAGGTGCATCACAAGGAACGAGTGTGGCTGCAAATGTTCCTGGTCGGGAATGAACATGGAATTAAGCCAGAAACATAATGGTTTTGATATCAAAGAGTTGGTTGGTTATTGGTTTTACAACACGTCGACCGTTGAGCCATATAGTGTCGCCAATCTCTCACGCCGATTGGTCGCGGGCGAAGAGTAGCGACAGGTGAGACTCTGATATCAAAGAGTATGGAATTGAGTGCATGAAGTGTTCAACTTCTTCTTTGTCACTTCTGTGACACACCAGGTATAGATAATTATATGTGATTAGCTATATTTGTAGAGTAAAGATTATGACCATGTATTCTTTGGCAACTGAAAAGTAATCATTTACAGAGAAAATGAGTGATTGCATAGTCTGTATCACGTAAAAAAGCATGGTGATTAGGAAAAAATCCAGAGAATCAAAAGTTATCTTGATCTGTAATAATATGGACAAATTTATGGGAGATGTGTGTTAAAAAGCCTGACGACTGCAAAGGATTTGACACTGATTGCAAGGAATTTTTTACCTGTTAAAATTTTACCTAATATAGGATAGAAAATAATGTTAAATAGTGTAAACCTAACCCAATCTAGCCCAACCCAACTTTTTGGAAATAAATATATAATAAAACGAAAAATTCCTAATGCTTTATTCCTGAAAACTTATGGATTTTAGATTGCCTACGACCCATAGATGCTAGATTGACAAAGACCTGATTTGGAATTGTCAGGTTTATATGTTGCAAAACCATATTTACATCACCATTGATGTTTGAGTATGAAGGAAACTTTCAGCCTCAGAAGATTTTTGTAGATCTCCAAATAATTTCTTGCACACTTAGAACATGGCCCCCTGCAGCTGATTCACAAAAGTGGCACAAAATGATGCCCTTTGAAGATTCAAATACCTATTGTCATCCAACTTATCAATATCAATGTAGTGTGACATGTTGTAAATGTATGACTATTGTAAGGCGTTTTACATTTTTGTACAAAAGGTCGGACGCACAGACACCGGCTTTCGCGCCGCCGCATGGCCGGGCGCCCTCCCCCAGCACAGCGTCCCCGGCGTAAACAAAACCGACCCAGAGGCAGGCCTGCAGGCGGCTTTGGAGGCCGACGGAGAGGCGGCCGGGCACGTCCCGGACACCTGCGTGTCACGTGGGAAGGGTGGAGTGAACCGGCCCGCGGCGGAAGCGGGAGCAGCAGCCGAAGCTTCGAGAACATTCGCGAAAAAAGAAAATGGAAGAGAGACAGAGAAAGTACCCAAAGCCGGAGGCGATGAGGGAAGAGTAAAACTCATGGACGCGCCACGGTGGAGGGGGAGAACAGGGCAGACCGGACAGGGAGACGGAGGAAATTATCAGACGGCGGCGGTGGCAAGATGGCTGAGTTTTCGGATGGAGGAGAAGGAGCTCTCAGCCGAGGCCACCTGCCACCCACCATCGCCATGTGAGTGATGCTCGGCGGCATGCAGCCTCACCTTCCACCACCACCGTCCCAGCGTCACCAACCCCACCGGCGCTGGCGTCTTCCGTGTGTGTGTGTGGGGGGGGGGGGGATGTGTGTGTGTTGGTGCCAAAAGTGCGTGTGCGTAAATAGAAATAGTTGGTGTCCCAGGTGTATTTCAATGTCTTTCCTTTCTTTCTCTATTTTAGCTTAGAAATAAATGGAAATGTGGATGTTGTCTCATGTGACTAGAGTTGGAGTCCCCTGGACTCCAAATACATACCTGGATGAGATTTCACCACTCTAACCTGACCCATGGAAAAATTGGCTAAGCTCGCTTCCTGATTCAATACTGAATAATTAAATGTAATACACTTTCTCAGTATGTCTCTTGATTTCAGTATAAATAAGTTTATGTTTCTATCACTGCTTTGATCGCACTATTGGGCGACCACTCGACGCCAGTCTATCGGTCCGCCCCTGGCACGGTCCCGATTTCGATCTCTGTCCAAATACTTGTCGATCACGGTTAATTAGTCTGAATCTGGCTCTTTTCACTGGGGTGCATTTACGGCGGATCAGAGACGGCCGCGAGAGGCACTTGATGGCATCCGCAGGAAAGTGCTCACATCTAGCGAGAGAGTCAGTCTGCCAGCTGCCCTCTTATGGGCGATATGTCCTCGGGCGTCGACCGTGAGGGGTCTTTGACCCTCCCTTCCTCAAAGGGGGGGCACGACGAAAGGGCGCAATGACGAAACTCTCCTGATTGTTACTCGTGGGCGCTATTCAAGTGGTAACTGCTAACTGGGCTCAGGTATCTCTTGACCGCAAAATCCCACTGGCCTTTGTGACCCAAGGGCGCAGATGAGGGGGCGAGCATGGTATGCATGTGGGAGGGCCCGCTAGAGGGGGCCCCACATTGCGTTCGCCGGAAGTTCGGCGCCGGACAATAGGATATATAGGCAAAACACTGCCGGGTAATGTGTCCGCCTCCGTTCGCTGTACGTGGGCACGGATGGTACAGAGGATGGAGGATGCACCGGATGGGTTTGGCATGCCGTAAGTCCCGGGGCTGAAAGGGTAGGGCCGGCTAGGGTATAACGACGACCAGGGGACGTACCCATCGTGGTAGGGATCCGTGCCCTCCCGTGGGATACGTGAAGCTGGTCGCACGTCTTCAACGTGTAAGACCAGGCATGGCGTCGATTGGGTAAGGTTAGGTAAGTTGGCCATTGATACCTGAGTTCAGTTATAAGATAGCACAGAAGCCCAGGGAAAGTTTCACCGCCCAGTGTTGCAAAGCCTTAAGGCAGTAACGTTAATAGATACAAATTATGTAATCAGGAGAGTCGCGTCAGCCGTTTACAAGTAGGCCTCGGAGCGGGTAATTAATATGCATTCGGGACTAACCAAGTCCCCAGTGAAAGGGAGTACGACTCGCTAAATGCTTGCGTAACACTGGAGGGGAAAATTGTGGGCGAACTCGTTTTCGTATTATTAGGGACCGAATGATCGTGCGGAATGAAAGGAGCGAGTGACTGTTGCATACATGTTTAAAGGGGTAGTTTTAAGGACCAGTGGAATTGGTTCGATTTCAACGCAAGTATTCAGCTGTCAGAAACCTCACTGCCAAAATTGTACTGGATGTTACCCGGGCCCTGCTTGCATCTGGCTGCCCCGAGAACGTCGATGCTGTGTGTGTGCCGGGGGGGGTGAGTGGATGGTGGATGTGTTGTTGTCTGGGGGTACACGGGTGGGTCCTGTAAATGGACGAGTGCCGGCGGCGGTGGCAGTACCCAGGTCGTGTACCTCTATCATGGCCATCCATCAGTGTCACGTCACACCCGAAGCCCACAACCCCTCCTCGCTACATGACCAGCCGGGCGCACTCACGGGCGTATGTGGTGTGGATAGGAGCCTGGCCTCGCGATATAAATACGTGTAGTGGTGGCGACGGGCCGCAGCAAGGTTGGTAGGATGTCGGAGCGGTTGAAGAAGCGGTGGGCGAGGGGAAGCACGGCACCAACCATCCAGCCGGCCCGCCGGCGCCGGCCGGCCGCAGTCGCCCGCACAGCGACCCACCCACCCGGCATTGCCGCCCGTGCCCCCAGAGACCGCTCCGACACCGCCCAGCCCGACGTGGCCCGGACCCCCCTACACTATTAGTATATAAATATAACTTGATTAATACCATTGTATGTAGTTACTAAAATATATATTGCAAAATTAAATAAATCAACGGTATTATCTTGTTTCTTCCCTGCTGCTATTCATAGGAAGCTTCAAGAATTCCAGTTCTTGGATTTTGTGTTGTAAATTGTGAAAGTATGTATGCATGAATACCCAGATCTGATCCAAGATGATTGGGAGACATGATGTCATCACCAGCTGAAAAAAATGCATGGCTATCAATGCATGTAATGTGACTGTTGTTCTGTCAGGATTTCCTTGATTTCAACTAGGTCAAGTAGTTGGTGTGTGCATCGCTGAGTGGGTGATTAGCTCAGCTTGTAATGTCAAAGTTGTGCAATAGTTCCTTCAATATCATACGGAAATTGCATGTCATGGATTAATTGCATTTTGCTGCATGACAAACGTCTCATTGGGTTCTTGTCTTGGTTGCAGAATTTCAAGTCCTAATTCCTCCACTCAGATTTAGACCCAGTATTTTAAGGGTGAATTTTAGCAGTTATAAGATCGCAATATTCTCTATCGCTCGTGCCTATTTTATGTTCAAAGGAATTGATTTATGAATCGATGGGTCTGAAGGTTGGTGGCAAAAGTGGCCAGATATCACTGAGGGTGGCCAGCCAGGCACGAGCTATATGTGATGATGTCATGTCATGTGGCCTGCATGCCCAGTGGCCTGGTGACTGCTTCCCAGATTCGTTCCAATGACTGCCGCACTGAACGGTTATATGTGGTGTAAACTGAGTGGGAAGATAGAGCAAAAGGGATCGTGACACAGCATGGCACGTATGCTACTTGGACATTTAGGCACAGGGCACTTGAACTATTGATACTTATCATAATTGGCAGGGGTGCCTGATTGCCACAAAATGACAGGCAATATGGCTGATTGTTTGCCTATGCTCTGAAATTGTGTGCACTATCTTATCCAGCTCCTCTGCCTAAAATGATGCATGTATCATAATTTTAAATGTATTATGCTGAATTGCTGAAATGCGTTGGACTGGGGACGAGTGGTCTAGGGGTAAGATGCTCGTCTCACAATCGAAAGGTTGTGGGTTCGAGTCTCACCTGTCGCTACTCTTCGCCCGCGACCAATCGGCGTGAGAGATGGGCGACGCTACATGACTCAACGGTCGACGTGTCGTAAAACCAATAACCAACGAAATGCGTTGGACTGATATCCGAAATTTGTACACTTTCACAAAAGTTGAATACAATAAGGTGCGTGTCTTCACGTGCTGCTAAGAGAGCGCTGTTTCGGTCGGTCCACATTTCGCGGAATGGGTGATCGCGTGATTGGAGCAACATGTCAGAATCATAGCTCACCTCCTGCCCTCCCTCATCCAGTGCCAGTCATAGTGCCTTATTCTGATATAATTCCAATAAATATTATCCCAGTGTTTGTTAGTTTGGGTATTAGCTATGTCATACACATTGGCAGACCCAGCGGAGCACTGTGGTATATGCCTCCTGCCCAAATGCTCGAGTGCGTCCCAAGATCACAAAGATTTTCGGCGAAATGCGTTCCTCCGAGAAAAAAGGCACTTCTTAGATGGGTCAGAGTGCATCACTGTCGGATTTCCCCCGATCAGTAACGCTAGCACCTCAGAGAGGAAATGGCGCAGATAACGAGAGCCCTCCCCCTCCCCGCTATTTCCGATCAAAATCACTGGATCGGCCGGCGGCCACGTAAGCCATTTGATTTAGCAATGCAATTTGTTTTTGGATTATTGATCCATTTTGATGTTTAGATATTCTTATGCGTGTTGCAGCTTGGTTGTGATGTGGACTGACTGTGTCTTTTGCCTGTCATCGGCTGATTGTGTTTAGTTGCAGCTGTATCATATACTATTTTATGTGAGTCATTATACTCACTTTCATAAACTTCTAGGTCACGTATTATGAGCATATTCGATTTTGCAGACTCAAACCTGGTTTCTTTACCCTGTGCAGGCTGTGCATATTTGGAGCATATTCGTGCCGGCTTTCGAAACAATATCGAACTGGAGTATTGTTCTGTGCTTTCAATAACATGTCACAATTAAGTGCGCAGCAAAAACAGAAAATTGAAGAAAACAGACGAAAGGCCCTTGAGAGGCGTGCTGAGCGAAGAATGGCGGTGCCTGGAAAGGCTACCCCGACTACATGGAGGGCCACGCTACCTACCACCGCAATAGACAGGACAGCTGGCTCGGCCGTCGTGTGCAGGAAGGCTGCAATGTCCGAACCTGCTGCGGCCACTTCAAACCCAACCCTGGCAGCTGGAAGTCGCATAGGTTCAGTGGTGAACAAAAACACCTTCTATGGCACGAACAAGCAAACAATAGCAGGATCATTCAAACTTCTGTCATCCGAAAGATTCATTGTCGACATCGGCTACAACCAGGAGATAATCAACAAGTTCAAGCTGGTCGCCGGTCGCATGTACCATCCCGCCGAGAAGCACTGGTCATTCCCTATCAGCAGCCACGACCAGCTGGTGGCATGTCTGCGCGATCTGCGGCCAGCCGTGACCTTTGCGTCGCTGCCGGCGCACGTGCTGCGCTGTCTGCGCCAGCCGGTGGCCAGTGCCGACTCTGTCGACCTGTCCAGGCTAGACCCGGTCCTGCTGGAGGCGATGATGCCGTTCCAGCGCGAGGGGGTGCAGCGTGGCGTGCGGCGCGGCGGACGAGTCCTCCTCGCCGACGACATGGGACTGGGCAAGACCATCCAGGCGATCGGCATCATGGCCTACTTCCACGACTGGCCTTTGCTGGTCGTGTGCCCGTCGTCGATGCGCCACCAGTGGCGGAAGGAGCTCCACCGCTTCCTGCCCTCCCAGCACCCGTCCACAATCGTGGTGATGGACACGTCCAAGGAGTTCAGCGAGGAGGCTCGCGTGCTGATCATCAGCTACGACCTGGTCACGCGCTGCTCGGCGCCGCTGCTCGACGCCGGCTTCCTCTCGGTCATCATGGACGAGTCGCACTGTCTCAAGAACCACAAGGCGGCGCGCACTCGGGCGGCGGTGCCGCTGATGCGCGCCGCGCGTCGCTGTCTCCTGCTCAGCGGCACGCCGGCGCTCTCGCGGCCCATCGAGCTCTTCACTCAGCTGTGTGCCGTGGACCGTGCGTTCGCGCCTTCGTTCCAGGAGTTCGGGTTGCGCTACTGCGCGGGCACGCGCACCGCCTGGGGCTGGAACTTCTCCGGCTCGTCCAACATGGCGGAGCTGCAGATACTACTGGACCGGCGCATCATGATTCGCCGCCTCAAGAGTGACGTCATGGCGGAGCTGCCTGCCAAGCGGCGTCGGCTGGTGGTGCTGGACGCTTCCCAGGTGAGCGCTGGCACACAAGCCATGACTCGGATGGAGCAGCGCATGTGCGAACGGAGCGTGCGTGGCATGGAGCGACGAGGCCAGCTGCTGCAGTATTTCCGCGAAACGGCCACCGCCAAGCTCCCAGCCGTCTGCGCCTACCTGGACACCCTCCTCGAAGCCGGCAACAAGTTCATCTGCTTCGCCCACCACAGCCACGTGCTGGACGCCATATGCGACCTGCTCGAGCGGCGACAGCAGGGCTACATCCGGATTGACGGCGCGACGTCGTCCGAGCAGCGCCAGAAGCAGTGCGAACGCTTCCAGGTGCGCCAGGACGTGCGCGTGGCGGCGCTCTCCATCACGGCGGCCAACGTGGGCATCACTCTGACGTCCGCCCCGCTGGTGGTGTTCGCCGAGCTCTTCTGGAACCCAGGCTTGCTGACGCAGGCCGAGGACCGCGCACACAGGATCGGCCAGCAGGACAGTGTCCAGGTGGGTGGCCGGCTCCTAGCGGCGCCTGTCTGGGGGGGGCGTGTGTCCGGGCGAGTCCTGGCGTTCAGGTAGGTGACTGACTCCCAGCGAGGTCTGACTGGGGGACGTGTGTGCGGGCGAGTCTGGACGTTCAGGTAGGTGACCGACTCCTCCCAGCGACGCCTGGCTGGGGGGCGAGTCTGGACGTTCAGATGGGTGGCCGGATCCCGGCAGCGCCTCGCTTGGGGACATGTGTGCGGGCGAGTCTGGACGTTCAGGTGGGTGGCCGGATCCCGGCGGCGCCTCGCTTGGGGACGTGTGTGCGGGCGAGTCTGGACGACGTTCAGAGAAGATAGATTACGTACTCTATATCCTTTCTTCATCTGTTTTCAGATAGGCGTTATATATCACCTGGCCGAAGTCACTGCTTGTTAGGCGGGTTACCGCCAAAGCAATGCTTCTCGGAGTCCTAGTTCTATGTTCTACCGGGGGTAGCCGTGAAGACGGAAGGCGCAGGGCCCAGAGTCGCGACTCTGTTATCCATAGATAGAGTCCACTCCAGAGTCGCGAATCTGTCATCCATAGATAGAGTCCACTCCAGAGTCGCGAATCTGTCATCCATAGATAGAGTCCACTCCAGAGTCGCGAATCTGTCATCCATAGATGGAGTCTACTTTTTCTTTGGTGGCTCGTCCAATGTTTTCCCTCACTCTCCTTCATGCCATTCAACTTTCAGACTTTAGTATATCCTGAAGAACAACCCCAATGTTTTCTCCAGCCAATGAACCTGAACGTGATTAGGGTCCTCCCGATCTGTTTTCAGATCCCCGCCTATATCCCTCCCGTCCGAGAAGGGATAAAGTTTTTGACCATCCAACCACTTTTACCCCAATCCGGGATATCAAATCGACATCCATGGTATCTCCAATGTTTGACACTTGAGGGACCATTTGAACGAAGCATTTTCCCATAACAATTTTTGTATGTGGTTATCCATAAAGTGTCCGTGGTACATTCAAGGGTGAATGGAAAAAAGTGTAAAGGCATTGAGTGGAGCTCAGTTGGTTCAATGAATTTGTGACCACTTACGAGCGAATTTGGTGTCAGAATTGCCCGGGCACGTGATTTCACGGTTGAGAAAATATGTGCAATTGTAGGTTGAAGCATTACAGGATGATCCACTTAGCTGGTCTCCTTTAATCTCATTTTGCTCAATTTTCGGGACTTGATTTCACATTTAGATTCAATACATTTTGAGTCCATCAAGAATAATCCGACTTTTCAGTCAATAAATCAGTCTTCATAAAAAGACTTCGTAAAGAGATAAAGCACAAAATGTTGCGCAATCGCAAAACAGTCTGTTGCATTCACAGCACCGAATATATAGGAAGCAATGAAAATGTTGCCGTGTGAATTTTTTACCTGTTTGTCCGTTAGACAACCATAGTTTTCCCCTCAAATTTTGAGTGGACGGGGGCCACGTCACCTCAGCCGGCTTGGCCGTTTGTGGAAAGGGTCTCAGGTTTTAGTGAAGGTGAAACCACATGTTGGTCCCCTGACCAACAGAAAAGGGACGACTCTCCCCCACCCCTCCCCCGGTGGCCCCGCCCCTGCGAGTAGCTCCTCGTGTTTTGGGTCGGTGTTTCACAAATATTGCTTTTGCATGACAATATGAAAGTGGAGCTTTGTAACATTTTTTAGAAGCCAACTTCCTGGCCAAACTCACTACTGCATACAGTGAGCATCACACCCGATACCTGTTGTTCTCAGGTGTTCACCTAACCCAGCCCCCGGCCGTCAGGTGCACTACCTGGTGGCTCGCGGCACCGCCGACGACCACATCTGGCCGCTGGTGCAGCGCAAGCTGGACGTGCTCAACAAGGCGGGACTCAGCAAGGACGACTTCACCGACGCCGACGAGCTGCAGCAGCGGCCGCGGCCCGGTCAGCCCACCATAACCGACTTCTTCCGCCAGTTCGAGGATCTGCCGCCAGAGGCGCTGCTGGAGATGTGCAAGGACGTCGATGACACGGACGCAGAGCAGAGCTCTCCGCCGCCGAAGCGGTCTCGGGCCGCCTGCGGGAGCTGAGGCTAACCCTGTGTGCCGATCAAGGTTGTTCGTCAATCTGCGGTCGTGCTGGTGGCGATATTTGGAAATGAGGCCTGATTCCAGTTTGGCCAAGTCAGAAATGTGCTGTGATACATGGAACGTGATACCGGTGGATGTAATGGTTTGCCATGAGCTTGTGGGCAGTTCATTTTTTCTCGCGCGTTATTCATCTTACCAAAACGTGAGTGGACGTCGCTCCCAGAACGTGTGCATCGAATGGCGGAAACCACCCGACTGCTATAAAGAAGCTGGGCACTGTGTGCTTCCGGATGCAGCGAAGATACTGCATGACGAAAGGCGATCAAGACGAGCGTTAGTGTGACGAAGTGAGAGCAGTGAAGTTCATCATTGTAAGGAATACCATCTGAAGGTACATGCTGTGGCCAGAATCAGACGGCTACGTCTTAATTGTCATTTTAAGATTTTAAGATTGTTCCATCACAATATAATTTTGGGGATTCTCGCGGTTTTGGTAAAAACGAAATGTTCTGTGGTGGAGTTTAGTCGGTGTCGACGCTGCCACGTCTAAGTCCGCTGTCGGGCCGTCCGTCGCGCAGTTGCGTAATGTCACGTGGTCTGCGTGCTTGGAGGCTGGGCGACTGCGTAGACAGTCATTCCGGTGGAGGGTGCCGCGCCGAACGGTTGTGCGCCATACACTGGGCGGGAGGGGCGCGAGACAAACAGAACCTTGACAGTGCGGTACCTGTACCACAATTCGGCATAGTGGGTCTGGGATACGCACGTCGCATTCAACACGAGTCAGACTTCGGAAGAGCGCGGCCAATTCTAGCTGAAGCGGGTTGTTTTCCAGTGTGCAAATTCCGAAATTAACGACGTTGTCGCGATCGGCTTCGGACGCTGCGCATGAGGCACACATTCCAAATTTGAGTGCACTGCGGCGAATTTGGGTTCCACTTGTTTTTGGAAATACTAAAGACCGCGATAATTTTACGCAATAAGGTGTTTCCGAGGTCCGCCACTGCCACTCCCTCCGCGTAATCTTTAGAATCACGTGATTCAACCACGGTTAAGTCAAGTTAAGACTCGAACGGTGAAGCGAATGACCGCCCATCCGAGCGGCAATAAGGCGAGGGTGCCTAATCTCGAGAGGAAGCTCGTGGGAGGGACGCGCGCCAACGGCCTCTGGCCCGCGTAGTCTGAGACGGCGGACGGTGTCGAACGTCACCAGAGAGAGCGACGTCTTTCCTGGACTATACGGCGCTGCCGGTCGTTCTACGCCGAAGCTCGTCTTCCTCCGTCTTGCCATGAAGCAGCGCGGTAAGTCAGCCCGTGGGGCGCGCCCCCCCCTCGTTGAGCTGTGCTTGCTTACCGGTGTTGCGCGAAATCCCGGGCACCGCCCGCGTGGACCATAGGTACTCAGTCCAGGCGACCCCTGCGTGGACCACAAGTACCCATCCCGGACACCGTCCGCATGGACCGTAAGTACCCGTTCGAGCCGCTCCCCACGTGGACAACGGGTACCCGTCCCGGGCACCGCCCGCGTGGACAACAGGTACCTGTCCGTCGCCCATCGACGCGACTTCCCGTGTCGCATGACGCGACTTCCCGTGTCGATCTTTGGTCGCCACCTACGGCGGTACCTGTTTGACGTGCCGCCCGTGCCGGACTGATTTACTGCTCGACTTGCTGTCATTTATGACCATTGGTTTGACTGTTCTGCGAGTTTGACCTTTTGTGCTGTGTTGTTTTATCCATTTGACGCGATGTCATAATGGCCACGAGTCAATTGTGGATGACCTCAATCAAAAGTCTGTGTCTGTCTGTCATCGAAGTCATTGGACATATGACACCAATATGACCATTTGATGATACCAGGAAGGCAATGGGCGAATCCCGCTGCAATGTGCATTTTTATCGAAGCATGTCCTCATGGCGAACGTAGCAAGTATTTACACTTAAAACATCTAAAACAGCTGGCCGCCATTCACATGTCGCTCCGTTCTCTGGCGTGGAAGTAAACTGTCGGCAAATCGTAACAATGACGTTACAAAACACCCCGCTCATGAGGCATACCAAACACCACTTCCCCACCACCGTCCAGCCATCGTCAACGCACTTCCACTCCCAGCGCGGACCTCAGTATAGCGGGCAGCACCTGCACGTGCAGCTGCCGACACAGCTGGTAGCTGAGCGGCCCGCTCAGGTCCTGGTACACCATGCGCACGGTGCGCGCGCGGCGGCCGCTCTCCGGCTGGGTGTACTCGTCGATGGAGGTGAGCGACACCAGCGTCTCCCCGAGCACGGCCCGCAGACACCGGCGCAGACGAGACCACGAGAACGGCGCATCCACCGGCGCGCCGCCGTCCAGCCAGAACGCCATGTCGAACGTGTACGTCGGCGCGTGCAGGCTGGCCAAGACGAGCGGCTGCCACGAGAGCACGTCGCACCGCGCCGCACAGCGCCAGTCGTTGGCGCCGGCGATACACGCGGCTACGCGGTCCACGTGGTACGTGACGACACGCGTCGAGAGCGTCGTGCGCGTGCTGGCCACGCACAGCTGGCGGCCGCAGCTGGCCAGCAGCCGCTCGTCGGCGGCGTCCGCCGGCCGCGCCAGTTTGCACGCCAGACCGAGCGCGGCGAGCGCGGCGCGCGCGTCCGGCACGTCGCCGTCCGGCCCGACCACCGTCACGTCCGTGCGCAGCGGCGTCGACTCGACGTCCAGCCCCACCTCGGCATCTAGGTCGGCCGTGTACGTCACGCACGTGCCGGCCGGTCGACACCCGGCCCCGTCCACACCGCCGCACACGATGTCGCCGCCGTCCGAGCCGGGCGCGTCGGCCGCGAACGTGCGGCCGTCGCGGCGCACCACCAGACGCCGTGGCGCATGTGGCGCGGCGAGACGGCCGACGATGAGCTCGGCCAGCGTGAGGAGCGGCGCCGGCGGCAGACGACGCAGCCAGTACTGCGCCAGTGGCACTTCGGCCGAATCCAGCATCAGGCGCCGGCCGCTGTCCTGCAGACGATCACACAGCTGGTCCACCGGCACTGGTGTGCCGCGCGCCAACACGTGCGTCACGCCCCGACTGAAAACAAAACGGCACCAGGTCACGGCAAGAAAGCACATGGCTCTGCACCAGTGTAAAACAATGGTTTTCCGTTCGGTGTGAAATGTCGAAACGGGTATAGTAGGATGTAGAAATTTTCCATGGAAGCGGTGTCGCTGAAAACGTTCTTTCAGCACGATTTTGATCCAACAGCGTATTCATGCGTGCACCTTTTTCGCTTGCTACCAGATACCTAATTTAGGGATAACGATAACAATACAAAATACCTAAGCTTACCAACTGATATTGTATGACAGACCACATCATAGGCGAACCTCTTACCTGGGATTGTGCTAAGAGATGTTCGTGTATCATGATCCGCAATGGTGGGTACAAAAATGACAATTACGAAGATACACTGTTAGAAATTAGATATGAAATCATCATAAGTATTCATCAAGAAGCACAATATCGGTACTCCTTTGGAAAGGATGTCGATTCGGTGTTCAGAAAATTGCATATTCCACACTATTACACTAATAATTTATAACTGCTCTGCACCTACATGACAGGGGTGATAGCCACTCATACGCAGCGAGGATGGAAAATCACCCACTGATACGTATCGATGAAAACGAATACTCGAACTGGGAAATGTGAAGGCACCAACACTAGTACTTATTACTATTGGTACTATTATGCTTAATAATAGTTCACCATATTTATTGCCCTTACTAAGGAACTATGGAGAATCATGATCGCATGTGTAAATACATGGCTTGCATGAGCTGCATGAACACATTTCGAGAGGATGATGCTTCACATATCACCACCGTATTGAAAATAAAAACCCGGTGACGACAAAACATGGCGTTACTTTTTAAAATATGGATGCGTCGGTAGGCTTTGAATCCACACGATCTAGTGTATGCCTTGACGTATCGTGATTACGTAATGCGTAAGGGCAAATGTACTCATGCGCAAAGATAAGACAGGGCAAATGCGCATAAACGCAAAAGTACGTCAGCACAAACGTACGTAAGTGCGAAGATACACAAACGCAAAAGTACGTAAGCGCAAAAGTAAGCATGTGCAAGTGTACGTGAACGCAGAATTATGCAAGAGCAAATGTATGTATGAGCCAATGTCCCTATATTCGTACATCATATATTTGCTCTTGCGTACATTCGCCATAAATATATTTGTCATGTGTGTTTTTATACTCAGACAGATGTGTGCTTTATGCTTACGTACATTTACTATACTTACATGTGTGCTTACATTTGCTTACGTACATTTGTTTACATACATCTGCCATACGTACAATTGCGCTACCCTGCATTTGCGTTTATGAATATTTGCACCTATGTACCAATACACTTAGGCCCATCTGTTATAAACGCTCTTCCGTTTACGTACATTTGTGTTGACGCACATTTGCTATTACGCACTGTTCCATTCACGTACATTTGCGATTACGTACTTTTGCACATACATACATTTGCGCTTACGTGTATTTGCGCTTATGTACTTTTGCACATACGTACATTTGCGCTTACGTGTATTTGTGCTTACGTACTTTCGTGCAAGCGAGCATTTGTGCTTACATACTTTTGTGTGTACGTACCTTTGTCATACGCACTTATGCACATCTGCCACGCGTATTTTTGCACATACGTACATCACATCACATTTGTCATCACGTACATTTGTCCCAAAATCGTATGTCAGATCTGCCTTCGGCCATCCCCTACGACATGGACGGGGTGCCATCCACACGGCCTGGACGAGCCCAATGTGGAAGTCATGCGCCTCGCTGCCCCGGTGGCCCCAGCCATACCGGTAGCAAGGGTACAGGACCCGTACCCTGTGTGGAGGGCGCGGGTCTCACTCTAGTTTCCTCTGAGCCGGTAGCCAAATACAGGACCTACCCTGTGTGGAAGCCGCGCGCCTCGCTGCCCCGGTTGCCGGTCGGCCGGTAGTCGGGATACAATTCGGGCTGAAACGTCTGAAGTCTGCGTAGGAGGAGACGGGCGGCGGCCGCCTGCACCGTCAGCTGCCACGTGTCTGACCAGGCGCGCCGCACCGTGTCACCGGCGGTACCGCCCTGACCGGCACACAGCGTCACCCACACCTGGGAGACACGGCGACACAGTGTCACTCACAACTGGGGGACACAGTGGCAGTGTCATCCATACCTGGGGGACACAGTGACACAGTGACACTCACACCTGGGAGACACAGCAACATAGTGTCACTCGCACCTGGGAGACGACAGCAAGTACAGTGTCACTCACACCTGGGGGACACAGCAACACAGTGTCACTCGCAACTGGGGGACACAGCAACACAGTGCCATCCACACCTGGGGGACACAGCAACACAGTGTCACTCACACCTGGGGGACACAGCGACACAGTGTCACTCACAACTGGGAGACACAGTGTCACTCACACCTGGGAGACAGCAAGTACAGTGTCACTCACACCTGGGGGGACACAGCAACACAGTGTCACTTACAACTGGGGGACATGGCAACACAGTGTCACTCACAACTGGGATACACAGTGTCACTCACAACTGGGAGACAATGACACAGTGTCACTCACAACTGGGAGACACAGTGACACAGTATCACTCACAACTGGGACACACAGTGACACAGTGCCACTCACAACTGGGCCATACAGCGACAGTATCACTCACAACTGGGGGATACAGCGACACTGTCACTCACAACTGGGGGATACAGCGACACAGTGTCACTCACAACTTGGGGATACAGCAACACAGTGTCACTCACAACTGGGCCATACAGCGACACAGTGTCACTCACAACTGGCAGACACAGTGTCACCTACATCTGGTGGACACAGCGATGCAGTGTCATTCACAACTGGGAGACACAGCAACACAGTGTTTATATACCTGGGTGACAGCGACACAGGTATGGATGCCTCCAGGTATGGATGACAATTCATACCTGGAGGCACAGCAACACATCGCCCACACCTGGGGAACATAATATCACCTACACATGGCAAACACAGCAATTTATCATCACCTACACACGGGATGTACAGTTTCAACCACAACGGAGGGACACCCATTGGTTGGTTATTTGAGTTTCAGAGTGCACCGACCAGACCTCGTCATGTAGCGCCCAGACTTCAGTGTCACTCACATCATCCTCTGCCCCAATGACCAACTGGCTCCTGGAAACAGGGATTAAAAGGCACCTGTTGTTATATGGAGATTACAGCAAGATAGGTCACGATAAGTTGTGCTGGTGGAAAAACAAATTTTATTTTCACTTAATGATGAAGCTGGTAGTAAAGGCTCTCAGTTGATTGGCTCTATGGTTGGCTGCATGAATCTGGAAATGAAATGAAATGTCTTCATTGGTGCCTACATTCAACTTCAAGGGGACATATGGCACACAACAGGGATGTTGCACAAACTGCAATTACCACTGTGCTTAATGTTTCACTTCACAGCTCTGTCTTGATAGCTTTGTATGAATATTCAATTCTGAACCAACCTGTCCATTGTGTGCTAGAAGAGATTCTGCACAGCACAGGAACTCCTTCAGCAAATTTCGGCAGAGTTGAATTTTCATCTTGCGGCCAGTGTGAGGAAAGTTGAATATGATGTAGTCATACTGGTGCTTTGCTATTTCTGGATATGCTTCAAGCTTGGTAGCGTCCACACCGGTCATCACACACATGCCTGTAAATAGGTTCAGTGAGAAATAATGTGGGTGTGACAAGTTAGCAGCATAGTTGATTTGCAATTTGGTCCTATATGTTTCATGATTTAGTTATAGCCAATGCTGATATGGCCTGAAATTGTTTAATCAGAGTGCTTTATTTCCTAAAAATCCTGCATTGCCCTGGCATTTTTTTTAGGGCTTTCATCAACACCAGCCGGACTGACCAACCCATGAAGGATATGAACCCATGACTCCTGACCTTGGATCTGCTCTGGGAACAACACCTACTAGTTCTGCTCTGGGCTCATAATTAGTTCTGCATTTATCCATTGCAGTCAAACAGAGTAGAAATGATGTTTTGGACAGTTTTACAAGCTGAATCAATACCAGTGTTATATGTGAGCTGAAGCAATTGAAATAGGTTACATAACATACAATAAAATATAATTGGTTTTATGCTGGCACTACTTCCCTAAGAACACAAAATTGCATGTACCTTGTGCACAGTTCTATTTCACAGGTGGAATTTAACCAAATACTTCCACCCTAATCCATTTATTGGATACTTCATCCCCTCACTGTAATGCTCCCACCCAGGCAAAATGTTCGCAATACATCAGATCAGGAGCGGATACATAATTAAAAATTACCTGAAGATGAAAGGAATTCTGCATTTGTATTTGCTTCTTTTGTAAGTTCCTTTGAGAAGCATGACACAATAGTGCCCTCTGGAAGAATGTGGTTCTTGCACATTGACTTGGTGAGTGAGAAATCTCCTTCACCCACATACAGCTGCCTTCCTTTCTCTGGAAACATCATGCTCTGGAAAATACAGCATTGTGACATGTGCTAGCAATCAACTGGAGACAGCTTAACCCTGTCATGCCTCTCAAAATGAAATGAAGGGAAATGATGCCACAGGCATGGCACGCTGCTCCCTGGGAGCATTATGCAATGAATTGTAAGGGAATGTGGCCAGTGTGAGAAGAAAATTGCTGTTCAAGTTTTGTCATGAAGGCAACTGTATTTTATACAAAGTTCCCATACTAAGCAGATATGTTGGTTGGTTGGTTATTGGTTTTACGACACGTCGACCGTTGAGTCATGTAGCGTCGCCAATCTCTCACGCCGATTGGTCGCGGGCGAAGAGTAGCGACAGGTGAGACTCGAACCCACAACCTTTCGATTGTGAGACGAGCATCTTACCCCTAGACCACTCGTCCCCACTAAGCAGATTGGAGATCATTGTTTGTTATTTGGGCTTTAGGGTGCGTCGACAACCATGGTCATATTGCAGATTCGAGATCATTGTGGATTGCTAATTTTTGTTGTTATTGGGGTTTAGGGGTGCATCAACTGCCTAGGTTATACAGCGCCCATGTGGATTGCTGATGAATTTTGGATATCACATATGGCTTACTTTAGTGCATGTTCAGCTGTCCACGTTCATCATGACAGAAACTTATGAGAGGACCATTGCCCCTACCATGAAGCATGGGATGGGGTAAATGTAGATGTTTTCTTCCCACATGCCCTGGAAATTTTGGTTTCATTGCAGTTTTAGTTAACCACAAGACAAGTTTTACGTACATTTTACCTCCATGAAGCATGCTAAGGAGTTAGGTTAGGTTAAGTTAGGTTATGCTAGGCTTTCATTGTAAGTTATACAATTTATTTTAAAACTTGATTCTTTTCTCTGAGTTTTTCTTTCAAAAACAGCTCAGGCTAGGTTAGATTATGTTAGGTTTTTGTAATTTAAAATTTGAGAAGAAGAAAAATTGTTTGGAAATTTTCCATTTAAGAAAAGAAGTTGTTGTCTTGCATGCAGGGATAGGCTAGGTCAGGTTAGGTTATGTTGCATTTTTTTCTTGATTTTGCATGCTACTTTTATGCTACCTATATCACCCAACTTCAAGACCTTTTTGGGTGTTATTTTGCCTCCCAACTGAAAAGTATGCATTTGCAGAGGAAAGGAGTGGTATGTTGAGCACATTCACAAACATTGCATTGACATAAGAAATTCAAAGAAATAAAAAAAATACATTAACTGCAAATTTACCAAAATTTCTTGAGGCCCCTATCACTAAAGGGTGTATATCCTGTTTCTGGAGGCTGCAGGCAAGGAGGAAAGTTCACATTTGCAAAGTTCCCTAGAGGACAGAAAAATCAAAACATCTCGCAGCTCGACTACAGACCTACCTACAATCGAGTCCTGTGAGGATACAACCAGAAGACAACAGCATCCAACAGGAAGCCCCAGGATGTTACCTGTAGATTTCAGGCCAGATTGCCATTAGTATTGACATTCACAGATATGAAATATGACCCGAAAGCCAGATATAGCATAGGCAAGACGTTTCTTAGTGGTTCCAGGCCAGTGATAAAATAGTTCTGAAATATGATGGAATATACCACTTCCTGAACACTCAATCGACATCCTTCTCCAAGAAGAGTTGACATCCTGCTCCTTGATGCATGTCTGAAGTCGTGTTTTATGTCTAACAGTATCTCGTTTATACCTAAGTACCTAGCATGTGCAATGTTCTTGACAAGGAATACACAAACATTTTGCAATGCAATTTCAGGTAAAGGGATTACCTATAATGTGATATAAAGAGATAAAGACATAAAAGATGAGTGCAACTATGAGCCACAAGGGCCCTTCTTGGTTGCACTTTTGGACACTGAACCAGTTGCCCACCAAATCTGTATATCAGCCCTCCCTGGAATACAGAAAAACAAGCCACCTATTCTTATAATGATTGTCTATGCCATTTTTAAAGATGTTCAGTGTGTTGCTACTGGCAGCTGGTTCCAGTGTTCGACTACCCTGTTGGTGAAGAAAGACTGTCTTAACCTTGTACTGCTGTGATTAACTTTAATTTTGAATTGATGACCTCTAATTGCTCTGTTAGATCAAACATTTCCCTGAGATATCCCTGTTCCTGACCATGAACAAATTTAAAAACCTCGATGAGATCTCCTCTCAGCCTTCTATATCTAAGTGAAAACATATTCAATTTCTTCAATCTTTCCTCATATGCCAGGTTGCCTATACCATTAACCATTTGTGTTGCCCTCTTTTGTACTATCTCTAAAAGCCAGCAATCTTTCTCATAACTAGGGGACCAAGCTTGAACACAGTATTCTAAATGTGGCCTGGCATATGCACAGTAAAGCTTCCTGATGACCTCCTCACTTTTGTATGACACATTCCTCTGTATTGCCCCAAGCATTCTTAGTGCCTTTTTCCTGGCTTCTTTGGTCTGTTCTGATGCCCCCAATTTTGTGTTCAAAATAACACCCAAGTCCTTCTCCTGCTGAGGTCACAGATAGTACTTGGCCACCCATCAAGTATGGCACCTTCATATTGCTGCCTACCTACATGCATGACTTTGCACTTATCAACAATTAAACTTCATTTGCCATTTTTCAGGCCACTTCACAAGCTCGTCTAAGTCGTTCTGCAGAAAAACCAGCTCATTGTGCCCTGTTATTGCCCTAAAGATCTTCAAATCATCTGCAAATTTCAAAACCTTACTGCTTAGGCCACATTCAATGCTATTCCCAAATACAATGAACAATAGTGGCCCCAGTACCGACCCCTGAGGGACTCCACTAAGAACATTTTGTCATGATGACTTTGTACCATTTAGCATTACTCTCTGCTGTCTATCTGAAAGCCACAACTCTATCCATTTTAGGATGCTACCTGCAATGCCATGGACCTGAAGCTGCATCATTAACTGCTTATAGGGTACCTTGTCAAAGGCCTTACTAAAGTCAAGATATGCTGCATCAACCTGATTTCCCTGATCAAATTGTTATGTGGCAAAATTCAAAAAGTCCAAGAGATTTGTGAGACACGATCGCCATTTTCTAACCCCATGTTGAGTATCTTGAATCAATGTTTCCTTCCAGAAAACTAACCATTCTATCCTTGATAATCGATTTGAGTACCTTGCAGACTAGGGATGTGAGGCTTACTGGCCTATAATTGTCAACTTTCCCTCTTTCTCCTTTCTTGAAAATAGGAACTACATTTGCCCTTTTCCAATCTGTTGGAATTTCATTTTGTGAAACTGATCTACAAAATAATATACTAAGTGGAATTGCCAGTTCCTTTTCAGCTTCCTGCAATACCCTAGCATAAATTTCATCAGGTCCTGCTGCCTTGTTTGGCTTTATTTTTCTGATATAATTGAAAACAATATCACTATCAATGAAATCAATATCATGTATCTGATCAACTGTCACTGAACTGTGGTTCACGGTTGGCAGATTTGTCACATCCTCCACTGTAAACACTGATTTAAACTGTTTGCTCAGCTCCTCAACCATCTCACCATCCTCACCCAATATAGTCCCATTTACTTCCAGTGGACCAATTGTGCTTGAAACTTTACTTAGCTTGTAGAAACTAAAGAACTTTTTACTGTCCCCATTACAGTTCCTAGCCAAATCCAATTCTTTTGCTTGCCTTGCTGCTCTGGTTTTCTGCTTCACAGCATCTCTAGCTTTTTTATATGACCTTATATTTACGATATTTGAAGCTTCCTTAATTACTCTAAGTGCATATTTCTTAGCCTTAATTGATCTCATCAAATCTGGTGTAAGTCATGCTGGCTTTCCTACCCTTCTTTTGTGCCTTTGCTTTTGGGGGACATGTCTAATCTGAATTTCCCTCAAGTAAGATTTGAATTTTTCCCACATTTCACAGGCATTTAAATGTAAAAATTCTTCTTCCCATTTTATGGCACTTAAAGCCTCTCTCATGCAGTCAAAGTCTGCCCTGTTAAAATTTGGAATCTTTGCCAAATTATCCTTGATTGTCCTCGCTATTTGCACCTTAAATCACACTATGTTATGGTTACTTCTTCCCAGAGTTTCTCCTATGGTCAAGTCTTGAACTAAATCACTTAAATCTGAGTAGACAAGGTCCAAGAATGAGCCTTGTCTGGTTGGTTCCATTACAAACTGGTGTAAGAACAAGTCCTCTTCAAGGCATTTCCTAAACAGTTTACATGATGGGGAGCCGACACCAATATGTATCCTTTTAGATTAAAGTCACCAAGAATAAGGCATTTCCTCTGAAAGTTTCTACTGATTTCCTCGCAAATCACCTTATCGAGCTCCAGTTGCTGAGAATGTGGCAAGGTTCCTGATCGATACAAAGCTCCTATCCTTAGTTTATTGCTGTTGCTTTTTCCCACAGCAACATCAAGCCAAATGGACTCCACAGACACATTTTTTACCCCATCTGCTATTTTTTTAGAACTGTATAAGCTATTCACATAGAGCATTGCACCACCCCCTTTCACTGCTGGACCCCTATTGCATGAAAACATATTGTGTCCCTGGATCTCATAGTCCTGTAAGTTATCCCCAAAATATCCCCCACTGACCCATGCCTCAGTGATGCAAACAAAATCTGGTTTCTCCTCAGCAATAGGCACAATAGGAGTTTGTAGCACGGTTATTATTCTCCATATCCCAAATATACCTAGCTCTTCTTAAATTATGAATCTCAAAACAAATGATAAAGGTACAGTCATACCTAAGTACCTACCTGCCTACTTACACCACTGGCTTAAATTTGAGTCTGAGACATCAAAAGCATTTTAAATGACACTAATTCCATGGAACATTTTGACATCCTACTGTGCTCGTTTCTACATCTCACTTAACGAAAAACCAATATTTCACCCTGTTCCAGGCAAATAGTATTTACACACACCACAGACCCTCAAAGCTCACAAAATGTGGTTCTGCTCCCATTTTGATTGCTTAACAGGGCTGAGGTTTGCGAACATTGGTGGTGTATTCAGCCCATATGGCATGACCTCAACATAGATAGATTCCTTTATATTTATAGCCTAACATTCCTGGCTTATTTTTGCTGGGCTATCTGTGGCAGCAAACATCCGCATAGGTTTGTGCGATTCCATATCCGTAGGTTTCACGCGATATAGCATCTACAGGTTTCATGTGATCCAGCATTCGTAGACCTTACCAGCTTGACCATCCTCCCCTTAGTCGCTCGAACATCAGGAGGACTAACTCTATCCAACATCCGAAGATTTCATGCTGTCTAGCATTTGTAGGCATTACCCTACGAGACATCCATAGGTTTTCTTGATCCAACATCCGTAGGCATTAGCAGGGATGGAGTTTTTCCAAAGTAATTTGAGAGGCGTGCAAATGCTTGTAATTCTAGTCAATTTCATGTCAATCTTTCTAGTCAACATTCAAATAAGTTCAGTAGCGGATCCAGAAGCCTGGCTGGGAATTGAAGACAAAAATTTATCCGATTTCTGACTCATGAGATTTGAAAAGGCAACATTCGTCGGGTCTGTCGATCACAATATTTGTCTCATAACATGCTATTAGATTTCGAGAAAATGCAATTTTAGTATTTTTCCATTTAAATCGGTCACAGTAGGTTGTACCAGGGGGGTGCGCTCCAGCATTGTAGTCCAGTAAAAAAAGGGAGACGCTTGAGCCTACCAATCAGCGTTTGACGGGTAAACAAACACATTTTGTCTTTAGTGCGGCGAAACCGGTGACATTCACACAAATACCAAATTTGTTTCCCTGTCAGCGGTGACATTGTGATAAAGTAGTATTAAAGATCAAGATTAAAGTAGCAAGTATGTCTTTGTAGAAAATTAGCACGAAAAAATGGAATAACATATGAATAACAGCTTCCACAAATTCTTCCCTACAGCCTTTACTATTGCCACGATCGGCGGAGGTCGTCAAACGCCGAGCCCTGTTCGGCAAGCATGTATACGGTGCAGTCGGAGAAGTGGAACTATGACGTCACACCGAACACAATTTTGCGCTAGCAGTCGACAAATGTGAGAGAGATGAGACGTTTGTGGTGCAATTGCGGGCGCGGTGCTTAATCCGCAGATAAAGTCGTGTTGGGTCGGCCCCGCTTGTTTTTAAAAAAAAAGAAGTAGAATTTGTAACTTTATGGTTGTGAGGCATAACTCCAGCTTAATCAGTATCTAGAACCTGTCTGACTATGACATGATGCTGATGAAAGTCAGTTGCTTCCTGCCTTTGGTTCAGATTTTGGATGGTACGTTTGGAAACATTGACGATGAGTGAAGATGGGTGGATGATGGATGGTTACGCAGTTAATATATACGTGCAGTTTTTGACATGGGCGTCCGAGGAAGTAAAATAAGGGGAGGAACCTAGGAACGGCGACACCTGGCGTTTTGAATTCAGGCATCTAACATCTAGTCATGGAAATTAGGTAAATTTGCACTGTCAGGTAATGTAGAATTCATGAATTTCTTTGTTACAATGCAATGTTTATGAATGTGGGTAACATGTGACCACTCATTTCCTCTGCAAATACATACTTTTCAGTTGGCAGGAAAAATAATGCCAAAAAGACAAGTTTGACCTGAGTTGCACCTGTGTGCAGTGGAAAGCCAATAGACTCCTCAGTGGACTAGGTAACGTATAATATGTGGAAAGACTCATGGCATTAGATATTTACTTACTCAAGCATAGGAGATTAAGGGGTGATATGACTGAAATGTATAAATTATTAAAGAGTTAGATCAGGTCAATATGAATGATGCCCCTCCATTTAGACTATAGGGGTCATCAATTCAGGTTAGACAAATCAAGGTGTAGGACAGTTAAGTGACAACAGGTCTTCAGTCAAAGGGTTGTTGATCAATTGAATAGGCTGCCTGCTGATGTTGCAGGCCATCCCTCATTGAATTGTTTAAAAATAGGGTGGACAATTTTTTTTTCGTGTTCTAATTAGTGGTGGATGAGGTGAGATTTTTGGCAAGTAGGTGTGCATGGTACAGGCCCCTTTAAGCAGGCATGGGTGGAGTTTGAAAATTATTGGTAGGGCACCTGATCCACATTTGTATTATACAGGATCAAGTTAATAGGGCTTGATAGGCAAGGAAACGTTGGATGGCTGTGTGGGACATTGGTGGATGGGTAAACATAGATAGCTGTGTACGATGTTGGTGGATGGTTTCTTTGGAATTTGTGATGTGACGTTGGCTAGGGTGATGAGTGTCTTTTTGTCCGGGCTTATGGTATCTTCCCATTACAGACTTAACCTGGATAGGCCCTTGTGGCTCTTATTAAGTCTCAACATTTTATGACTATGACTTGCAGTTTGGCAGGGCTTGAATAGGGGCTTGCAGTTTGGCTATGTAGCAAAACATGATGAAAAGAGAACAAATGTAACAACCTAGCCTAGAAGTTGGAACCTGTTAGAGGTTGTAAATGCTAGAAGCAAATTCTTGTTACAAATGGAAAATCTTCCCACCACTTTTGTCCCACAATTCTAATTAAAAAGCCTAACCAAACCTAGCCTAATTCAATTTGTAAGAAACTGAATTATTTGTATTGGGAAAAATTTCACAGAAATTGGGAAAGTCTTCCAAGCTTAAAAGAAAAGCCTAGCCTAACATAGCAAAGCCTAACCACATTGTTTGCTTCATGGTGGTAAGATGTGTAAAACTTGTCTTGTAGATACCTTAAGGTGCAATAGTACTGGCAATCACTGGCAAAGGATCTACTCAGAATCTGGGGGTTGCCACTTTGTATGCACTGAGTCCCAATAATTAATTGCCCCTTCCCAATGAGACCAAATATTTAGCTTTGCCATTTAGCTTTGAACTATGGAGGTGGCATTCCAGAATGCTTGAGTGCACCCTCTGCTCAGCAAGTTTTTTTCCAGCTAAATTCAGACCATTGCTATTGAAATCAGTGACAATATTTTCCCTGTGAAGTGTCACCCTATAACACCCTTACACTTCACCACAATAGGTGTGTTGTGATGATTGCCTGCATTGTCTGGCTGCTGGGATGCCTCATCATTGCCACAAAAGGAGTCCACAGGTTCTGATGCATCTGCTGATTGATGTGATTTTAAGCAGTGAATATCTTGCTGGTATTTAGTTCCTGAAGAAACAGTAGATGCCGATGCTAGGCAAGCTTCAATTCCATTCAATGCCTTTTTTCTGATTTTTATCCCCAGGATTGTGGCACCTTTTCCTCCAGGAGTTGGTGTTCCTTCTTTGTACTACCTGGTGCACATGATGCACCTCCAGCTGTATGCTAGATGAGAGCCTTGGTCTTCTGGCTTCACAAAGGACAATAGCATTTTACAGGTGCCATATTTCCAGAAATGAAATCCTGAGCTGATGGTACCATTTCCCAGTGACCAATTTTCATGCCAGATCTACATCATCAGTGTCAAAAAGCTGACATATATGCATAGAAGCCCATACACCAATTTGCAATCAAAAATATTTTATGATGCTTTCTGATGATTTGAATGAATTTAATATTCATTTTATTGGTAAATGACAAATTTTCAAGATATAAGCAGTTGAAATTAAAGTACTTATATCTCAATAAGTAGTCAGTTCACCAACGAAATGTCAAATTCACTCAAGTACCATAAAAAAACACCACAAAAACATGTTTAACCATGAACATACATGCTATTCCCTCTTCACCACCAAAAGATTGGAAAGGTGTGGGGTTGAACATAGATCTTTGGTGGGGATATATACAATGAAGAAAAATGCACACTTGCGAGTAAAAACCTGACCTTCCGATGTTTGATCACCAAAAACTTCATAATGTTGGTTTGCCTGTAGGCTATAACCTACTGATGTTGGGTACTCCAAAATGCACTGATGTTAGGTCACCTAAAGCCCATTGATGTTGCATTGCCTAAAACCTACTGATGCTGAATTGTGTAATATCAGTCACAAAAGGATTCTGCATCATCCATTGTGCCAATGCAATGGTGTGACATG
Organism: Ashinkailepas kermadecensis; assembly: GCA_034440615.1. Lineage (NCBI taxonomy): Eukaryota > Metazoa > Arthropoda > Thecostraca > Neolepadidae > Ashinkailepas > Ashinkailepas kermadecensis. Next base: position 146,644 of record JAOTOM010004215.1, read on the forward strand.
AAATAGGAAATATCTTGCCTACATGTGATTTACTAAAGAAATGGTAGATGAATAAGCTGCTAGGTAGTCCTCAGCACATCCAGTCCATATGTTTTTCTCCAATTTGTGCTCATGGGCTTCTACAGGGCTTCTTTAATTTTGATAGTGCAAAATCATGCATGTAGGTAGGCAGCAAATGAAGGCTCCATACTTGATTGGTAGCCAAGTACTATCTGTGATTCAGCAGGAGGACCTAGGTGTTATTTTGAACACAAAATTGTGGGCATCAGAACAGACCAAAGAAGCCAGGAAGAAGGTACTAAGAATACTTGGGGCAATAAATATAAATGTATCATACAAAAGTGAGGAAGTCATCAGGAAGCTTTACTGTGCATATGTCAGGCCACATTTGGAATACTGTGTCCAAGCGTGGTCCCCTAGTTATGAAAAAGATGGTTGGCTTTTGGAGAGAGTACAAAAGAGGGCAACACAAATGGTTAATGGTACAGGGAACCTGGCATATGAGGAAAGATTGAAAAATTGAACATGTTTTCACTGAGATATAGAAGGCTGAGAGGAGATCTCAAGGTCTTTAAAATGTGTTTGTCAGGAACAGGGATATCTCAGGGAAATGTTTGAATTTAACAAATGATGCAATTAGAGGTCATCAATTCAAAATTAAAGTGAATCACAGCAGGACAAGGTTAAGACAGTATTTTTTCACCAACAGGGTAGTAGAACACTGGAACCAGCTGCCAGAAACCATTGTCAGTAGCAGCACACTGAACATCTTTAAAAACAGCATAGACAATCATCAGAATAGAGGGCTTGTTTTTCTGTATTCCAGGGACAGTTGATCAACGGATTTGGTGGGCAACTGGTTCAGTGTCCAGAGTGCAACCAAGAAGGGCGCTTGTGGCTCATAGTTGCACTGATCTTTTATGTCTTTACAGAAATACCAAAGGCCAATGTAAATGGCAAGTAACCTGGAGTTAAAGCCATTTGATTTCTGCACAGCTCTTTGGAAGAACAAGGCTGTAATGACCAAAAAGGATGAAACAATCTGGTTGATTGATTATTTGGGCTTAAGGGTGCATATATTAACGGGCGACCACTTAATGCGTGAAATCCTCCAGGAAGTATGTATCTACCTATACCCCGGCCGTAACCAGCCCTACTCCAGCCTTGTCTCAACTGCGTCAGCCACGCACAAGTTAACTTGCAGTCGGAGATTACGGGCCCGATTTTCCGACTACACCGCCTGCACCGACTACAATGTGTGACGTCATAGCAAAAGTGCCTGAGGCGAAACTCTGACTCGTTTGATTGGCTCCTTGTTTTCCGCTTACTCCGACTGCACCGTATACATGCTTGCCGAACAGGGCTATGGTGTGCTCCGCAGCAAGCTCTCTCACCTGGTAGTTGACTGGGTACTAGTAGTTGAGGGCTTTGGTAATTGCGTCGCTTGGAGGTTAGTGGTAGGATGAATGATGTAGGACAATGAGATACCTACTAGAAATATTCCTTGTTTAAAAAAAAATTATTTACTCAATGTAGCCATTTTTAGGTTCGCAGCACTTATAGGTACCTACCTAACGTATTTATGAGTGATGTGACGTCTACCCGAGGAATGCCAAAAGAAGACCCTGAGCACAAATTGTAGAATCACTATAGACTGGACTTGTTGAAGCTTACCTAGCTACCATTTGTTTGGGAAGTCATATGTAAGCAAGATATTCACTATTTCAAATCATGCCAATTAGCATTAACACAGTGGATGATGCAGACTCCTTTGGTGATAATAAGCATGGTTACAGTGGGAATTTGCTCCTGTTTTGTTACTTTTGATCCATCTGAGTAATTCTTGGCTTAAGCTAAAGCCACTCAGTAACTTCCGGACAACTTTTTCGCTTTTTATCGGCTGTTGACTTCAGAGCGATTTACACATCCCACTGACAAGTAACACCAGAAGTTCGGAATGATCTGCCCATATCCTGATGTTCGTGTACTACTGTAAGCACCAATCATCCTAAGCTGCCAATCTAACATTGTTATGGATCGAGGATGGTTGAGGAGCTGAGCAAGCAGTTTAAATCAGTGTTTACAGTGGAGGATGTGACAAATTTGCCAACCGTGAACCACAGTTCAATGACAGGTGATCAGATACACAATGTTGATTTCATTGATAGTGATGTTGTTTTCAATTATATCAGAAAAATAAAGCCAAACAAGGCAGCAGGACCTGATGGAATTTATGCTAGGGTATTGCAGGAAGCTGAAAAGGAACTGGCAATTCCACTTAGTATAATATTTTGTAGATCAGTTTCACAAAATAAAATTCCAACAGATTGGAAAAGGGCAAATGTAGTTCCTATTTTCAAGAAAGGAGAAAGAGGGAAGTTGAAAACTATAGGCCAGTAAGCCTCACATCTCTAGTCTGCAAGGTACTCGAATCAATATTATCAAAGATAGAATAGTTAGTTTTCTGGAAGGAAACAGATTGATTCAAGATACTCAACATGGGTTTAGAAAAGGGAGATCGTGTCTCACAAATCTCTTGGACTTTTTAAATTTTGCTACAGAACAATTTGATCAGGGAAATCAGGTTCATGTAGCATATCTTGACTTTAGTAAGGCCTTTGACAAGGTACCCCATAAATGGTTAATGATGCAGCTTCAGGTCCATGGCATTGCGGGTAGCATCCTAAAATGGATTGAGTTGTGGCTTTCAGATAGACAGCAGAGAGTGATGCTTAATGGTACAAAGTCATCATGGCAAAATGTTCTTAGTGGAGTCCCTCAGGGGTCGGTACTGGGGCCACTGTTGTTCATTATATTTGTGAATAGCATTGAATGTGGCCTAAGCAGTAAGGTTTTGAAATTTGTGGATGATTTGAAGATCTTTAGGGCAATAACAGGCCACAATGAACAGGTTTTGTTGCAGAACAACTTAGACGAGCTTGTGAAGTGGTCCGAAAAATGGCAAATGAAGTTTAATTTTGATAAGTGCAAAGTCATGCATGTAGGTAGGCAGCATATGAAGGCACCATACTTGATGGATGGCCAAGTACTATCTGTGACTCAGCAGGAGAAGGACTTAGGTGTTATTTTGAACACAAAATTGGGGGCATCAGAACAGACCAAAGAAGCCAGAAAGAAGGCACTAAGAATGCTTGGGGCAATACAGAGGAATGTGTCATACAAAAGTGACGAGGTCATCAGGAAGCTTTACTGTGCATATGTCAGGCCACATTTGGAATACTGTGTCCAAGCTTGGTCCCCTAGTTATGAGAAAGATTGTTGGCTTTTAGAGAGAGAGTACAAAAGAGGGCAACAAAAATGGTTAATGGTATAGGCAACCTGGCATATGAGGAAAGATTGAAGAAACTGAATATGTTTTTACTTAGATATAGAAGGCTGAGAGGAGATCTCATCGAGGTTTTTAAATTTGTTCATGGTCAGGAACAGGGATATCTCAGGGAAATGTTTGAATTTAACAGAAATGATGCAATTAGAGGTCATCAATTCAAAATTAAAGTTAATCACAGCAGGACAAGGTTAAGACAGTCTTTCTTCACCAACAGGGCAGTAGAACACTGGAACCAGCTGCCAGGAACAATTGTCAGTAGCAACACACTGAACATCTTTAAAAACAGCATAGACAATCATTATAAGAATAGGGGGCTTGTTTTTCTGTATTCCAGGGAGGGTTGATTGACAGATTTGGTGAGCAACTGGTTCAGTGTACAAAGTGCAACCAAGAAGAGCCCTTGTGGCTCATAGTTGCAATGATCGTTCATGTCTTTATGTCTTTTAAAAGTATATTCAGGAGTAGCAGGTATGGAGGTGTAGTGCCTGTGTAAGTTGATAGGCATAGGATCAGGGAAGGCAACCAATGGAGATGTGGTGAGGTTGGTCTGGCTGCTCTAAAGCCACAAAGCATGTTGCCCAATAACACCTGTGATGTTATTGGGACTAAGAATGCTTAGGGCAATACAGAGGAATGTGTCATATAAAAGTGAGGAGGTCATCAGGAAGCTTTACTGTGCATATGTCAGGCCACATTTGGAATACTGTGTCCAAGCTTGGTCCCCTAGTTATGAGAAAGATTGTTGGCTTTTAGAGAGAGTATAAAAGAGGGCAACAAAAATGGTTAATGGTATAGGCAACCTGGCATATGAGGAAAGATTGAAGAAATTGAATATGTTTTCACTTAGATATAGAAGGCTGAGAGGCGATCTCATCGAGGTTTTTAAATTTGTTCATGGTCAGGAACAGGGATATCTCAGGGAAATGTTTGAATTTAACAGAAATGATGCAATTAGAGGGCATCAATTCAAAATTAAAGTTCATCACAGCAGGACAAGATTAAGACGGTCTTTCTTCACCAACAGGGTAGTAGAACACTGGAACCAGCTGCCAGGAACCATTGTCAGTAGCAACACACTGAGTATCTTTAAAAACGGCATAGACATTCATTATAAGAATAGGGGGCTTGTTTTTCTGTATTCCAGGGAGGGTTGATCGATAGGGAGGAGTTGGGAGTTGGGAGGAGTTTAAAATTGTTGAGTGTTATGCAATAGCAAGTGAGTCTCTTATTAATTATAAATGCTTTATAACTTTATATAGGGTGTACCTAGCAGTGGATTCAGCACCTTCCTTCGGGATGTGATACTGATGAGATTGTCTATGGTAGCACAATGGGTATGATGGGAGGAGTTTGTAATTGTTGAGTGTATTATGCAATAGCAAGTGAGTCTCTTATTAAGTCTGAATGCTTTATGAATTTGTGTGGGGTGTGCCTAGCAGTGGATTCGGCACCTTCCTTCGGGATGTGATGCTGATGAGATTGTCTATGGTGGCACGATGGGTATGATGGGAGGAGCTTATGATTGTTGAGGGTGTTATGCGGTAGCAAGTGATAGATAGGCTGGGATATATAGCTTCCTAGGAACTTGGGATAAGGGATTGATTGGGGTGAGAGTATGTACATTTCTAGTACCTTTTCTAGATAGGCTTAACCCAGATGGGCCCCTGTGGCTCTTATTAAGCCTTAATACTTTATGACTTTTATGATGTGCATTGTCTAACCATATCACCACATTAGCGGGTCAACCTCTGGTAGGATACAGGAAGAAAGAGAGGCAGGATTCCACTGCAGCAGTGACCAATGTCACTGCCACTGCCTCTGCTTGCCCTGTAAGCTTCTCGTCAGGCCTGTATTTGTGATATGTTTTATTGGCAACAATGATAATGTATGCATACTAGCTGAGACAGTCTGAACCTAGGCAAGTTATTCAAGTCTGCAGATATAGGATCATGAATGCAAGTGCTTCAAGGATACAGGTCATTTGGGTCAGTGAAGTAGACAGGTATTGTGACAGGTGGCTATTGCACACAGAGCATTAGAGATGAGCAGAGAAACAAGCTACACTGGACATGGGTAAGCATGAGTAGTTGCAATGCCATCTGGAGCCAAAGAGCAAATTCCCTGTACACCACATATCACCATAGTTTTGGTCAGCCACTCTCTAGATGGCTGGCATGTGTGCTCAACAATGGTTCACTGAGTCCTCAGTCTACTGCTAGATGACCGGCAGGCATGCTCTGCTACAGAGGTGTGAACTTGGTTGGCATAAATGAAGTATAGTTTTTGTTTGTCTAGACAGTTTTCTGCCTAGTTTTTGTCTATTGTCTAGAGGCTAGACCTACACCAACCCAGGTTGGCCCAGCCTGGTGGTGTACCAATGCAGCTATCAGTGTGATGGTGCCCCTCACACTGGTACTCCCATACTGGACACTCCCACACTAGTCAGTGTGGAAAAGGGAAAGGATAATAAAGTATGCAAACAAATTGGACTTCACCACATGCAGCAAATGCTCCAATATTGGATATACTTGTGTTTTAAGTCATTGACCAAATTTTGAAGAAGAATGTTTGAATGCCATGTTTATAAACATGATTAAGACATATGATGTGATATGGCCACTCATTTCTGTTGCAAATGCTTACCTTTTAGTTGGTAGGCAAAATAATAACAAATAGGGAGCTCTGAATGTGGTAATATATAATGAAGAATGTTTTTATTTATCCTAACCAACTAACTAACCAACCCTGCCCTAACCAACTGTGCCAATCGTCGATATGTTGGGGGCCGAATACGTATGTAGAGCATGCCAACTGAGATGTTTATTTCCTCAATGATCACCGATGAAATTTTGTATGTTCTTTACACACCACCTTTTATTTAACCCAATGAAACCTGGCCTAGCCCAACCTCTTCCCATGAACAAAATTGTTGTAACAATTTAGCATGTGCATGTGATATCTTGATCTTGTGATCTTATATATATATATATATATATATATATATATATATATATATATATATATATATATATATATATATATATATAAAATCCATCACCTATCATCATGATTTATCATCATGGTCATTTATCAAGTACTTACATTGGGATGCAGCTTGCAGTTTACCCCACTATGGAATGCCAATTATGAAACTAGGTATAATCACTTGGGAAGCCATGGTGTTTGTTGAGCTAAGCCATGAATTATTTATTTCATTGTCTTCCATTATGTTACTAATTTTACCCATAGACATAGTACAAGCTTTTGCTGTTTGTATGCACCAAATTGTGCTGGATTAGAAACAAAAATGTTAGTTGCTGTATTACAACCATACTCTACTACCTACCCTTCTAAGCTTCATATTCTTGTTAAAATTGGTAACATATCAGTATCATAAGCCATCACCTTAGTATCCATGACATGAGTGGGTTGAAAAACTTCGCATGGAACAATTCAACGTATGGTTCCCCGTGCGTTTCAGGCTTGGCTGCTTTGAGACCCCACATATGTGACATTGCTACACAAAGGTTTTTAAGTCAATGGCAACCCATAAGGGAAATTATTAAATTATGCTGTAAATGCTTCTGTGATAAAAAAAAATATTTCAGTTTCATCTACAAAGTATTATTGCCGTTTTTTGCAACCAAAAACCCATTACGTGAAACTTGTCCATTGTTGGACCTTCCCTTGCAAACCAAGCATTACATCCCAAAATAGGGTAGCTGCATGCACTGTATATATCCACTTATGAGGGCAACTACTAGCCTAACTTATTGTGCTAGATCAAAGCGAGTAACCAAACTAGTTGAATAAATAACAAAATTGATGAAGCCTTCAACCTTGCAACTTTTCACATTACAAGCTGCTCATACATGTCATATTTCTATTTTAGCCGGCAATCGTCTGCCCCAGGAAGTTCTGGTGCCACATGATTCCATGCCTGCAGGTACTAGATACTTTTGAAGCACTGTTGGGGAACAAGATGTCCAAGTTGGAGAGCCAGAGCATTCCCATCTTTGGATGTCGCTGGGGACTAGGCGAGGGCGTCAGCCCCTCAGCATTCAAGATGATTCCAATTCCACCACACTTACTTAGCAGACAGGTATGTTGCTGACCAGCAGTAATATACTAAAGGCATATGTATTAAATTCAAGACTGTCCCCCCATATTTAGCCTTCTGCAGACAAAAAGCACTTCATTCACCTATGCTAATATTTGTTTTGTAAATTGACATCCATTGGCTTCAGTGCATTATTTGGAATTGATAAGCTGACCAGAGTAAAACAGTGCATAGCGTTCGATGAACCATGGATCAGCTGTGACTAAGATGAATGCACGATTGCAGCTTTCTGTTGTATAACCATACACTGCACTACTTTGTCTGCCTATGATTTACTATACACTGCCTTGTTTCGATTGCAGTATTCACTCATTTGCAATATGTATATGGGACAGTACATCACTTCATGTTCACATTTGCAAAACAAATGTTTAGTTTTGTTGGCTAAAATGTACTAGTATATGTACGTCGAAGGCTAATAAGGCTAGCCATTTCAACCTTGTGTGATGAATGCTCTATGTTCGTCCCCCGGTAAATGTGTGGTGCAGTGTGTCTGATTTATGTGTTATGCAAAGCATACCTGTTGGGGTTTGTTATTGTGATATATTTATGCCTGTGTGCCTATGTGGTTATATTAGGCACTCGGGTGGCAAGTTTTTTCTTTCCACGAATCCTTCTGGTATTGTGCTTTTTTTTGCTTCCTTGCATCATACACACTTAGGCTTGTGATAAGCTTCGGCGAGCATGTGCTCCCTGCATCCGTTGGCATGGTCCGGTATGCGATAGGTATTGGTGCCCGGGGGTAGATGGTGCCCTAGCTGTGTACACCACGTGAGTAGTGCCCTCGCAGGCGGCACCGCCGTCCATGACCGGAGACAGGCGGTGCCCCAGCTGTGTACGTCACGTGAGTTATGACCGTGCAGGCGGCGTCGCCGATCGTGGCGGAGACGGCGCGTCGTGTGCGGGGAAGGGGCCGTGCCGCCAGCCTCACCAGCGGCGCTCACGAGCTGCCCTCTCCCGGCGAGTCGGCGCTCAACTTGTGCGTCACCAGCCTCTCCATCGGCGAACAGATCAGTAGGGTTAGTTGTGCCGGTCGCAGTCAACTGGGTCTAAGTCATGTGAATTGTGCAAGCGAGATCAGCAGGTCGACAACAACAGGGTAGGGCATCAACAGCTAGATCCGCAGGATGGGGATTCCACCAGGAGATCAGTAGGATGCGAATTCTGTTGAAATATTAGTGTTTTGTTGGCCGATGTTCATTGGTGAGGGTGCAATAAAGGGGTCTGACATTCTGATTTTAGGTTATCCGATTTTAGCAATTTGAGCCAAGCAATTTGAGCAAAGCAGTCTGTGAATACAAACCTGGCCTATGTAAAATTTCCTTGCATCCTGATCCCACCCATGATTTCCAAAGCATGATTCCAATGGTGGACGTGCTCCAATATGGGCAGGCAGCATCTGATGTAACCATTACAACTTCTTCCTTTTCGTATCAATATTTCGCGATAGTGTATGCATACTTGTAGTGGACAATGGGAGACAACGCGCGAAATCTTCCAGACGCAGCCGCCAGAGCGGCGACACATGCGGGTAGGACGTGAATTGCCCGCCACATTAGCCAAGATACCTTTACTTTACATTAGCCGCGTCCATGCCTTTCGCTTGTGAAGAGCGGGAAATTGGAGTGGAAGAAGTTTCCTAAGATTAATTACTTAGTGTTGGTGAGTTCGGAGCTGAGTTCCAGGTTTCGCATATGGGTAACTTCTGTGTATGGGTAGAGCCAGTGGCCTACCGAGGGAGGGGCAAAGGGCCCTTTTGTCCCACAATCCCTGAGAGGCTGTTGGGCCGCCAAGAATATCGCCGAGGTTCGGAAAAATTGCGCCGGACCGCGTAAAAATCCCGCTGGGCCCCCAAGGATCGCACCGAAGCCCATGAAAAAATCACATTGGTGGCCAATAAGTCGCGCAGACCCCTGAAAATGACTGGACCCCACAATTGCAACGAGGACCCTAAAAATTACATTGTGGCCCCAAAAATCGCTTTATGGCTCCCAAAAATGACCCTGGGTTGTCAAAAGTGGGACCGGACCCCTGAAAATACCATTCGGGCTCCAAAAAGTCGCGCCGGTCCCGTTAAAATCACGCTTGGGGCCAAGAAGTCGTGCCGTGGTCATCGAGAATGACGCTGGGGGACCCAAAAAGACAGGTCGGGTTCCTAAAAATCACAGAGGACTCAAAAGGTCGAGCCAGGGACCCTGAAAATCGCGCTGGGCCCCCACAAAGTCGCACCGGGACACCTGAAGATCACGATGGGATCCTCAAAAATTCGCGCCGGGACCCCTGAAAATCACTGGGCCCCCAAAAGTCATGCAGTGGCCCTTGAAAATCACGATGGTAGCCACAAAGAGACGGACCGGGCCCCTGAAAATCACGCTAGGGGCTTAAAAGGTCGAGGCATGCCCTCGCCCTTTGCATGATGGGTGGGCGTGGCACCATTGGCTCCTGGATCCGCCGCTAATGTGACCTGTATATTGTGTGATGTGATCTGAATGTGTACCTGATGTCCTCAGCGGTTGGTGTGATGTTTCGTACATAAGGCACGATATCGTTTACTGGTTGATCTCTTATTCCATTCCATCACGTATGCAGCATATATTGTTGGCTTACCATCTGCTTTGTTTTTGTCATGGGTTAATGCCAATGTGGAAAAGGAATATTGAATGTTCGGAAGTAAGGCATAACAATTTACAAAATTGTTCCTGCCTTTGTGTAATTTCCCAACCAAATTATCAAATTTTATATTTCAAACACCCATCACTGTGCATATAGTGTGAGTTTTCCAGACTTAGCTTCGGCCAGGGGATCTCAACATTGCGCACACGGATAGGTCAGAGGCGGATCCAGAAAATCCATGACAACACTCGTCTGGGGGCGACATTTCCTCGAAGGGCCACCGCTGCGAAAGTCCCTGGAGGTGTACATTTTCCTGAATGTATGTTGGGAGGAGGGATGTGTGCACTCGACCGTATTGAAAAGGGCACCGTTTACCCTCAAGAGGGCGAATTTCCCCTCAGATCAGCGTCTTCGGCTGACAATTGAGCGAGGGGGTCGTTGCACTCTAGTATTCCCAGCTAGGTACTTCGGCCAGACGGGCGCCATTTTTCCATGGGGGCATACCCCCAGTGCTCTCATGTATCCGCCCCTGGGATAGTTGCACTCTTGAGGTATACACAACAAGACCCCTGGTAGCTGCCTAGCATAGGTGTAGGTTTCTGAAAATTATTAGGAGGGCACAATACATGAAGGCAATGGCCAGGCCCAAATGGATTGGAGGATACCACATTAAGGCCGATATTAGAAGTTGAAATTATTGGAAGGGCACATCCAACACGGGGAGGGGGCAAGTGCCCTCCCAGGCACTGCTCCGACCGTAAGGCATTCAAACATAGTACATGAGAAAGATCGTCTGCATTCGGTAAGCAAACATTAGCATGTTTCATGTTTGTCTGGAAATACTCATCATGCCACATCTCAGCAACACAATCAGACTTTTCGAAATGTGCCACACATGGATACCTACACGGGAGTGCTTAGATCGTTTGAAGGAGGTTTCTCTTTAATTTTTCATAATCCATGCCTTTTCTCGGATTTCTCGACCGGGGACTTATTCCCACCTGCTCCGCTGGATGTAGTGACACAGCAAATACCCATCCCATAACATGGTTACTGACATGTTACGCGCGAACTGTTAAAAACCGGCATCAACAGCCCTTCAACACGCACTCCAAGCGTTAGCGCGCCGCAGCTTGCTGCCTTTCGTGGCATCCTCGCCTGGTCTGCCATCTGGTGGCAGAAACTCCGGAATGTCTCCGATTCATAACGCTGCAGTGACACCATAGTGTTATATAACCCATCATGCATTTGAAAATAAAAGTACCAAATTTGGCACACACAGAGCAACCTATTTTTTTTTACCACATATAGATATTGGGCCCTCGCGCAAGCCCCACCCAACAGCGGCGGCGGCCATTTTCCAAAATGGCCTCCAGTGGATGCCCTTTGGAACAAAAATGAGTTCTTCTGAAAGTGTTAGTCATTGTTTTGGAACTCAGACATACCATATATCCTCATCATAGCTATTAGCCGCATGCAGAAGCACATTTCGTGAACATTAGCATATACAGTCTAATTGCATGGCAGACAATTATAGTGGAAGTTATAATTAGCCACACATCAAACACCAATTCTTAAGAGTCTACATGTTCCTGTTGATTTCTTGAATTGTTGATATAATTTGACCATCATTCTAAATTACTTTTCCGGGGACGAGTGGTCTAGGGGTAAGATGCTCGTCTCGCAATCGAAAGATTGTGGGTTCGAATCTCACCTGTCGCTACTCTTCGCCCGCGACCAATCGGCGTGAGAGATTGGCGACGCTATATGACTCAACGGTCGACGTGTCGTAAAACCAATAACCAACCAACTAAATGACTTTTCCAGCACAACATTCTGTTTCTATGATCTTTTCCAGCACAACATTCTGTTTCTAAGATCCTCACAATGTTCAGTTTTGCAAACACTGATCAGAAGCAGGATCAAGTTGTGACGTGGAAGTTACATTCAGCCAGCAAATCAATTTCAATTTGAGCTTATTATCTTACTTAAGCTCATTATCAATTTAGGCTTTCAATCCACGGATTTATCTGTGACAATATCTATTGGCTATGTTCGAGTTAAGGGCAGGATATATGCTCCCAATCCCATGCGCTGTTACCGATATCAGCCGTTCGGTCGCACTGTCCATCATTGTCGAAGCCACCAAATATACGGAAGATGCGATTAATTAGAACACACCTGTGACAAATGTAACTCGACTGGATCGAGGTGCGTGATCCGGTATTTAAAAAAAAATGATGTTTTGATCAATGACAGTTGTTGGATGGCTTCATGGTGGCCTGTTGGCTGAATGCATGAACCAGGCTGGGTAGGGCAAATCCTAAAACAATGGTAAATTTAGAACCTATTTCACCTGGTGGTATGGGCCACAGCATTGAAGTAGCCAGGGTTTCCATGGAGGAGGGGAGAGTCCTAACAACAACATATTACAATAGCAATGGGCATTTGCACAAAAAAAAACAATGTAAGGTACGACAAAAATCACATGAAGCATACCAGGGGCGAAAACCGACCTGCCTGAGCTCCTCTTGGCATACCCAAGAGATGAAGTATAATATTCGTGAGCATGATTTGTCTGTGACCACCACGTTTGGCTTGCTGGCAGGAGCCAAACCAAGGCATTTCTGTCGTTAAACAGCTTTGTGTTTGCTAGGCCATATATACACTGTCTGCACAACACCAAGCGAGTGTTGAAGATCACCTTTAAAAAATGCTTGTTTCTTGTGAACGTCCAGACATGGTCGTAAATTGCTCAACCTTGCAACGCTGTGTCGGGCAATCGTTTTCTGTGCAAAATGTATGCACTTAATTGAGTAACATGCCCTTAGTGCATGTTAAAAGATAGGATCATGCAGGATGTATCCAGTTTTTCTTAGATGTAGATGTTGCATCCAAAAATTACTTGCCCATATTTTTCTTTATTCCCACATAACAATAGGTGCTTCCTTTAACTAAATTCAACAGCTGCAATTGGAATTCAGCATTTCATGCTTCCCAAAATGTACAAGCACCGACATTTTACTCTTTTTTTTTCTCATCCTTGACATTTTTTCTTACATGGCACACCTAACTCAAAATTATTTTGAGAACACTGCTAAATACGTTCATGGTATAAATAGCAGGTTGTTTTTATTGACAACCCTTGAGTGCTAGATAGGGACCCGAAATGGGGCTGGAGGCAGCATTTAGGGATTTTTGGCATGTTAAAGTTAACTCAGTTATATCACATTAGTGTTGCTGCTGTACACAACAGCTTATCATCTGCATTTGGCAGCTTTGCAATCTAAGGTAACGGTGTCTATTTGTTGTGGCATTCATGTGGTGTTGTCGAAAAATACACCACTTAGTGAGTTGTTCTTTTACGTTTACTCAAATGTCATCATTGCTGCTCCCGAACCTAACATTGGGAATCCGATCCGTATTCGTCAGCTCCACCCGATGCACGGCGTCTCACCGGCTCCCGGTCTATAACGCACGACGCTGTGACCGGCAGACGGCGGTGCCGATCCACCAGCTGCAGACCGACTTCCGGCAGTATATCATTCCGAGTCAAGACTCGGACGACGAGGCGCCTCTTCCCAGGGCGCCGGCAGCCGTCGCTCGCGGTCAGCGGTGCGTGGCTGTGGTCACGGCGGCTGAGGGGGCCATGGTGACCCGCCGCGCCGCTCGGCGTCGGCGCGTGCAGACGTGCGCTTCGCTGTGCTGTTCCGTGCCGGGTGCTGTACTTGGAGTGTGGCTGGTGCAGCATGCCAAATGCAGTTGATGCGTTGTCAAGCCCGAATAACGAACGAGAAGTCTGTACTGTGCCAGATTGTGCTCCCCATGTGTTGGGCTGGTATATGTTGGGCAGTATGGTGGTGTACGATGCCAAATTGTTTTGTATAGATCCTGTATGGGCGCTAAATGACCTCGTAGTCGGCGCGCCCTTAAGCCAAAATAATATATCAGTATAGGTCTGGGCGCGAATGATCAATTATGGTCGAAGTGCCCTAAAGCCCAAATAACTAACCAAATCAGTATAGGTCCTGTGTAGGTATAGGTCCTATATAGCTCCTTTGTGTTATGTCTGACTGCCATTATACCTTGTGCAATGTTTGTGTTGTGCTGTACTATGTTGTGTGCATTGGTTGGTTGTGTTATCTTTGTTGTAATGTGTGTTGTGTTGCATCATGATGTGTTTTGTTCTGAGCTGATAAATGTCTTGTGTAGGAATTTCGTTTTGCCTGGCAGTGATAGTCTATGGTTTGTGTTGCTTCTATGTTAACTGGTTCTCAAACCCAGCAGCCGTTAATGCCCTTGTATTGATCGGGCTGATAATTAGCAATACGGCGACAACTTATGTTTCAACAGCAGAGAAAGCAAGCACCAGTGCGTTCATTTCCAAGTTGTGGCCTCCAAATCTCTGGGCACCTGCGACGGACAACCGTCTCAACGTCTACATCTTACTCCAGGGCTTATGTCTTACCGCGTCAACCGCTCACCCCGTCTGGGATTAGCCGCGCGGGAGAGGGGACCAGTCGCTCATGGGGAAGGGGCCTACCCGTCCAACGCCCTGGCCTGTCACTGGCCGGCATCACCTATTGCAACACACCGCGAACGGAGGGGTACGGTCATCGTACTTGACTGCTTTGCTGCTTACTACACTCTACATGTGGCTCGGTTGCATGGTACATAGGTGGGGACGAAGTGGTCTAGGGGTAAGATGCTCGTCTCACAATCGAAAGGTTGTGGGTTCGAGTCTCACTTGTCGCTACTCTTCGCCCGCGACCAATCGGCGTGAGAGATTGGCGACGCTACATGACTCAACGGTCGACGTGTCGTAAAAACCAATAACTAACCAACCAGCATGGTACATAGGTGTCACAATTCAATGACGACATCATCCGCAGACCAACCGTCGCCGTCCGGCACCGGGGATGACCAAGCCAAACATCAGTCCACACAGAGACCCAAGGCGTCAATCTGCCGACGTCGGCGGCGGCAAGTTCCAGTCGACCGACTGGGACCCGTTGGGAGGCCGGATCACACGATGCATGGGAGCACCCGTAATTAGGCTGCCAACACATACCAAAGAGGGTCTAAGAGGGTACCAAAGAAGGTCAATTAAGTTGACTTAGTTACAGTGGTGCTGCGCTGTGCTGTGCTGTGTTCTGAGCTAAGACCAGTGTGTTATGCTAACTGCGTCGTACTGTGCTGTGTTCTGAGCTGATCAATGTGTTGTGCTGTGCTGTGCTCTGGGCTGATCAGTGTGTTGTTGTGTGCCAGGATCGCCGATGGACTCGCCACTGGTCCGCCGCCTGGGTCACGGGACTGGGCCTGTGTGCTGAACCCAGGGGGTGGCGTGGTGGCTGTCGAATCGGCGCTGCAGCCGTCCAACCTGCCCACCGCCCAGTTCACTGGTGAGGCCCGCCGCACGGCGTCACTGAGTCGAACCGTACCGCAGGACCAGACCACAGACCAGACCACAGACCAGACCACAGATCGGACCGCAGACCAGACCGCATACCAGACCAGACTGTATCACAGGGACAGACCATATCACCGGACCAGACCGCATTACCGGGCCAGACTGCAGACCAAATCGTATCACAGGACCAGACTATATAACTGGACTAGGATGCATGATTGGACCAAACCACGGATCAGACTGCAGATCGGACCGTATCACCGTGCCAGATCGCATCACCGAACCATACCGCAGACCAGACCGCGTCACAAGACCAGAACTATTACAGAACCAGACCGCAGACCAGACCGTATTGTCGAACCAGACCACATCACAGGATCATACGGTATCGCAGGGCCAGGCCGTATCACAAAACCCCTTGGCTCTTTCTCAGTGTACGGACATACGTAGACATACCCACGCTATAGAAAATAGTAGCTTTTGGTTAGGTGCGTCATGTCGAAAATATTTTATAACACGGTGCCGAGAACTTACGTCAAAGTGATCCGACTTTAGATGTATTTTAAGTTCATTTAACACCAACATGGAGACACAAGGTACTTGGAGCTAAAGAGTATTTCCGTTGTTTCTCGCGGCAGCGATAAAAACACTACCAACAGCTGGTAAGGGTGAGCATGCACGTGATGCTTAGATACAAACCGTTGCTTAACGTGATGCATGGAGCTGTCGAAATATACATCTAGAAGCCGGATGTGAAAAATGTTTGAGGAAGAATGCTGATTCGGTATTCAGAAAGTGAATGTTACGCCATTTTCACGAAGCAGAATCAAATCATCAATCCTTGTATTGGTACCAAGAGACACTCAGTATCAAATGTAAAAAAACGCTAAAAAGGGGGTGGGACAGGAGGCTACTAAAACATTAAAAACACATGCATACAATACTCAAACATTCCCACGTACAGCTCTTTTCAGCGCCTCCTTCAGCTTAAACTTAAAAGCCCGTCGCATATTCTCGGCCCTAACTTCCTCGGGGAGACTGTTCCAAAGAACTGCAGCACGGTACATGAAGGAGCGTTGCGCAAAAGAAGTTTTCAGGCGTGGGCGCTCTACTGAAAACGGTGTTGATCGCGTAGATCGAGAGCTGACATCACTTCTCAATGTCACAAGATCACGCAGGGTTGCAGGTGCTCCCGAGTGATGCACTGCAAGATGAACCAGTGAGCAATCCCTAATGTCGACAAAGCGTTGAAAGCTAGACGACGGTTTATTTTAGCTGTGACTGTGACTGCGACTGCCCGGTGGTCACTGATGTGCACCTCCATGACGTCACGAGCCAAAATTTTGTCGGTGGCGTTGGAGATCGCGATGTGGAGAAGCGTTTTTGAAGTGCACCGTGTGCCATCCCGGAGGTTAACCGTCTGTACGCGCGTGGGCTTCCTCACGAGTTGATGCAGACACAAGTCGTTAAAAATGGTGTTGAAACGTTAAACCCCCGGTTTTGAAGCGTCTAACAAATCGATATTCACATCCCCCATCGCGAATAAAGGCAAGCCATGGCTAGTTGCGAAGTCAATTTGGTGCTCCAAATCATCCAGATCAGCACCTACGGTTCCATTGGGCGGGCGGTAGAGGCAGCCTACGATGACAGAGGTATCGCGCCGGAGCTTCACCCGGATCCAAAGGGACTCGAGGCCGGAGCGAAGTGGTCCGGGAGGGGGTGTCAGTAGCTGGACTCCGTAGCACTCGGACGGCGATGGCGACGCCACCCGGCGACCTAACTCAGTGAATGATCACTGAGTTAGGTTGTGTTATCGTCACGAGAGGTTTACGTCACGAGGCAACGTGAGGTAGCGTGACGAGAGCCAGCGGTATCGTATCGTCACGATGGGGGGGGGGACGACTGACCGGAGAAGTGGGCACCGCAGTTGGACTACCGAGCTGTTTCAGTCACGCTGAACGTTATGTTGTTACAAGCACCAGGCTATTCAGGTTATGGGGCGTTGGCGATGTAACACACGGGAGGATCACCGAAAAGTCGCAAATCAAATAACTCAGCGCGATTTGAACCAGTGACCTAGCAGTGTTCGAGACAGACGTACCCACTACTATAATTGTGTTCGGCGTCGTGCCACATGTACGTGTATGACTGCAGGTGCTGTGACCTTGACTTGAGCCGCCGGCGCCCACGTGACTCGGTCCATGCGCAGGCGGTGTCGATGCCCAGTCGGCGATCCCGTACCGGATAGGCGCTCCGACCGACTCGGACGACAGCGACTGCTACGAGGAGCGCACCAGCTCGTCGGGCGCGTCGAGAAGCGCCCTGCCGCTGATGGGGGTACGGCGCTGGCGGCCCCGGCCGCCACCTCTGGACACGCTCACCTTCCCGCCGCTGCCCGGCCAGACCAGCGCGACACGCGACTCTGCAGAGCAGCCGGCCGCCAACTCCGCGCCCGAGTGGAACGGTCCGGCGAAGCGACACAACAACCCTGAAAAGCAGCAGACCGGCCATCGGGCCCGACGCGCTGCCCCCGCCGTCCAGGCATCCGGCCCTGCAGACCGTTCATCTCAGCGAGCTAGTCCTGCGGCCCGTTCATCCCAGCAGGCTAGCCCTGCAACGCGTTCATCGCAGCCCACCAGTGTTACATCGGAGCTGTCTAAGGGCAGCGATGACTCAGTGAAGTGGAAGGACGTGCGTGTGACCGGTGTCACGGACGATAACTGGCAGCTTATCCAGCAGTTCGTTGAGCAGTACGGGACACTGGTGCGCCACCGCCGCGACCCGACTTCTAACACTGGTGAGTGGGGCTCGGTGACGTGGTGAACCCCACACAGGACAGCCCACTCATCCGCCTGAAGCTATGTAATGTATTTAAGTTCTCATTTCATGTGATAGGCTTGATCTGTTTTAGGTTCGATCGCACATTGCCGGGCTAACCGAGATGTAATATATTCCGATAATGTGCCGTGTCGGTCCATTCTGACCCAATACTGTTCGCCTCACTGATCTCATTGTCTCCTAGTCCAACTGACATGCGGTCGCCCCGCTGACGTGATTGTCCCCTCGTCCCACTGACGTGATCGTCCCATCTCCCGCTGACGTGATTGTCCCCTCCCCCGCTGACGTGATTGTCACCTCTCCCGCTGACGTGATGTCCGCTCTCCCGCTGACGTGATTGCCACCTCTCCCGCTGACGTGATGTCCGCTCTCCCGCTGACGTGATTGTCACCTCTCCCGCTGACGTGATGTCCGCTCTCCCGTTGACGCGATTGTCTCCTCTCCCGCTGACGTGATTGCCTCCTCTCCCACTGACATGATTGTCCCCTCTCCCCCTTATGTGGATGCCCTCTCTCCGGCTGACGTGGCTGACGGTGGTGCCGGCCGGCAGGCTGGGTGGCTCTGTCGCCGCCCGACACTGCCGAGTGGCTCGTGTCGCTGCAGGAGCGCAACACATGTGACATAGCCGGCGTTTCCTTCTGGCTGTCGGACGACGACGATGCTGATGACGACGACAACGATGTTAACTAGGCGGCGACCGAGCTGGTCGGTGTGACCTCATCACCGCCGGAACTGAGGGGTGTGTTGACTCCCCACTCCAGAAGGACATCGACTGGGCCCATCGACTGTCCGCTGCCTGAAAACCGTCGAGGATCGTCGAAACTCTTCACATTTCACCGGCGCTGGTTTTAGTGCGTCGTCTGTTCTCTTCAAAACCAGTTCAGTTCTAATTTTGCAAGAGCTTTTTCCTACAATGGATTTTGTATGGTCCGTTGCATTGTTCTGCTGCTTCAGCATTCATGAATCGTAATTTTGATCGCATTCAATTAATCTATCGTAAGTATGAGCTGGTGATGGTGGTCTAGCTCATTCGATAGGAGGTTTAACTTGATCGAATGGTTTGAATTCCACAACCGGCGGGATTACCGAGTCCACCCGCGGCCAATCGGCGTGAGAGGTTGGCGACTCTATGTGATCGAGCAGTCGAGTGCGTAGTTAAAGAGCACAAGGTTCTTCAGGGAGGATATTGCAAAATGACCAATGCAGTCGACGCGCCCTAAAGCACAAATCCACCATCAGGGAGGATATTGTAGACGTGGCGTATGTGTCCTGCCGGCGGCGGCCAGATGGCAGCTGATGCTGTGTCCGAACGGCATCGGCTCGGCGGCCAGCTGATCACAGATGGCACCAGCACCGCTCGCCCTTCCCTCCGCCATCCCGGCTGCACACTGCTCTAGCGCAGAGGCGAATGTATTTGTGACCACACCTCGTGCTGACCACACCATGTATTTATGACCACATTCGTCTGGTTTGACGCCAAGATCAGGTGCCGGCTCTTGTGTTCTCCCTTGTGTTCGGTTCGTGAGCATGTAGTTGTGCCGCCTGGTATCGAATATCGCACTTCTCTCGCAGTTGGTAAACGTTTTCTTTGTCCCGCAAAACTGTTATATTTAATCCTTTAAAATTAACCCATTGTTTTCTCCATGAAAAAAAAACTACGTCAATAGCAAAAGCGACCCAATATTCGTCTCAAACCGTATCAGCATTGGTACGTGATCTTGGCAATAGATGGTGCTTTGTAGAATGTTGGGACCGGATTCGACAACGGCCTTTTGTGTCATGATGCACACTGAAACCAGCGATGGTTAACACTACGACATTTTTTTTTCTTTACTCACTTCCATGTTTCTCTTGTAGTTGCATGCTTCCTTCATGTGCCCTGCTTTTGTTGAAAGTGTCTCGGCGAGCTACCAGATCCTTTTTTAATAAATGAAATCGATGTGTTCTGGGGACCAACGACCAAATATATATCAGTTTATGCTCTTTGAAGTGTGCGAGGAAAAACTTACACCGGGCCTATGTAATTTTGTATTCACCTACTTATGCGCCGTCAGCCCGTTCATGGACCCCGCCCCACGCAACCACGAAAAAGATAGCCATGCCTTGTCCGGTTGTATTGCATTTTGAAGCTATGACCGTAACTTGGACCGTATTTTCACGGCTCCTGGAGTTCGGTACGTATATATATATATATATATATATATATATATATATATATATATATATATATATATATATATATATATATATATATATATATATATATATCACCGGGAGGTTCCGTCACTAACATTGCCGCGTATTATGTGCCTTGGCGCCATGTTTTCTCGCACTCGCGGTTCGCACTGACCGCCGAGCTGTGTGAGCGTCGTCTGGTGGCCTGATCTGATTTTGATAGCCGAGGCTTTGAACTGCCTCATCTTCCCCATCGTGGTTCTGCATTCCTGCAGTGCACAAAGTATCGGTGGAAGGGAAGGCCGATTCCCATTGGACTTCAGTCGTATTATACTGCGCCGTGTGCCTTAGGACGAACATATACCCCCACATAAATATAAAGATAACGAGTTGTCGTGCTCATAATCCGGAAGTTTTGTTCGGTGTAGGTGTCTGGAATTTTTCTTCCTAAATTTCAAACATTAATCAAATGTACAACATACGCACACAAAATTGCACTCGGTAACAAACTGAATGGGTTAAATATCATCGTGCAGATGTTGATTTCAGCGCCTTGTTCTCGAATCCAGTGTTCATTTCAGTCTTTTATGTAAATGCATTTGGAAAAGTTGTGGGTTCGGGTCTCACCTGTCGCTACTCTTCGCCCGCGGCCAATTGGCGTGAGAGATTGGCGAGGCTACATGACTCAACGGTTGATGTGTCGTAAAACCAATAACCAACCATATAAATGCATCCAGGGGCGGCGGTAGATCAGTGGTTAGGTTGAGCGTCTGACACGCCGGAGGAACTGGGTTCGATTCCCCGCGCTGCTCGCCCTTCCTGCCAGGGTGAGAGGCAGGCGACGCTATATGGCCTCAGCTGCTAAGTGCAAGCAAGTCACAACCAACCAACTAAATGCATTCAGACTGCCATGCTCGTTGTTGACTACCATGTCTGACGATTTAATGGTAGAAATTTACTTCAGCACTGACGGTCCTTCCATCGATGCATTCAAGAATCGCAGGGAGTTTAATGTATCCTCTATCGTCGCATGTGTTTTGGAACATTTGATTAAATATAGCGTTCAAGACCTCATGAGTTCACAGTTGTCCCATGAAGCCGTACATCTTTTTATGGCTACATATTTGTAAGTGCATGTATATGAAACAATGAAGCACATGACAATTGTGTGAACTGCTATGTTGGTGTCCACGCAACCGTTGTGTTGCGGTTTGCACATGGACGGACTATTCAAGATATGGATGACTTATTTTCTACACAGCTGGTACTGAATGCCGCAGCATGCAGATGGCGCAGGGATTTGAACCTTTCACCTGGAAGGAAATAATGCAGGAAGCTTTGTTGTTAGACATATGTGCATTTCCTTCTCTCTCCCCTTTCGCCATACAAGTCAGTCTATCCCATTTTTTTTTAAAGTCTGACCAAACGATCGGGGCCGCAAGGGATCGCCGGCCAGTGTTGACATTTTTGGTGTGTATGCCAACTGCGCGATGCTGGCCTTTGCACGAGCTCGCAATTGAACATCTAACAAGTCGCGCTGTCCGGAACCGAGCATACGCTGACCAGGCGAGAAGGCAGCGTCCCGACACTGCAGTCCCCCCGCAGTGCGACCTCTGTCGCAACTATATAGAGGATACGTGACAAAGCGTACCGAGCATACGCTGACCAGGCGAGAAGGCAGCGTCCCGTGCAGTCCCCGCAGTGCGACCTCTGTCGCAATATACAGAGCATACAACTATATAGAGCATACGCTGACCAGGCGAGAAGGCAGCGTCCCGACACTGCAGTCCCCCCGCAGTGCGACCTCTGTCGCAACTATATAGAGCATACAACTATATAGAGCATACGCTGACCAGGCGAGAAGGCAGCGTCCCGACACTGCAGTCCCCCGCAGTGCGACCCCTGTCGCAACTATATAGAGCATACGTGACAAAGCGCGGCAGCCAGGCACAACCGGGCAGCCGTAGTATCTGGAATTGCGGCATGGAATGTCGGCGTTTCACTGCCCATAATAGTGAGCATGTGCAAATTGGTTATGAGATTACAAGCAACACAGATTTAAGCACGAAATACAGGCTGCCTAGATGCATATATATTAGCAGAGTGTTAAATTTGGTGGGAAATGATATCAATTAAACATTCAAGAAGTGCTATATTGCACTCATTTCCACAAACACAAATTATCACTGTGTTGACGAGGAATTACTGAATTATTGCTTTTGCCTTTGCATAGCCATTGCGTAGCAACCAACCGACTAATTGCACGGGTTTGGAAATCCGTTCTATCATATTTCCTGTCTAGCGAACCTGAGAGATTGCTGGAAAGACATAGGTTTTGGTTTTTTAAATCACATTTGAAATCGGTGCTTGTTAGAAGTTGTTGTTAGAATGGCACATGTTTGACGTTTGTTTCCGTTATTGACTTCCTCAATCTATGCATCTAGAGCTTCCTCGAGCCCTCCAACAAGCTTCAGCTTAAACTAAAGTAATGGAGCTAGGCGATGGTAGGCACATATTGTCTTCGTTTTGTGTGCACTGAAGTGGACCATTTGTCTAGAACCATTTGAAAGAAGATTGTGTGACTTGGATTCTCCATCGGCCTTGTATGCTTCAGAATCGTCCTCTCCCCATCCGACCTTTGCCTTCTCGTGACTATTCGAACACAGACCAATGGCGACAGTATGCAGAACATTTTCTGAGGTGCCTGAAAGGAGGTGTCGACTAGAAGAGGAAATTGATGACGCGTCTCGAGGGCTTCGATGACGCATGCCTGGACCAGCGCTTCTCGTTATTGGAAGTCGATGGTTGGCGTATTGGATGATGGAGGCTATGTGGAGGTCAGGATTGAGATTTCCCGTTTCCTTCCTTGTGGAGTGTTATGTTGCGTTCAAGTTGTGTGATGCTGGACAAATACATACTACGTTTGATAAAATGGTGTTTGGCATCTACTCACCGCAGGTTGGCAATATTTGCACTGTTTACACCAGACCTTATCCATGATCTAGGGACGTAAGAACACAGTGAAAAGCGGAGAGACCAGCGCTATTTTGTCCTATTGGGCTAAGATCGAGAGGATTAAGATCATGGAAGTGGAGGGTGGTGGACCCCGTGTTTGTATGCCTGTGCATTGATTACGGCTAGCTTCGATGGGATTGACAAATATACTGGCTTTGCAGTATGCGTCAGCATTTAGGTTTACGTAACACGTTAGGCTCGCAGCACCGATAATTGTATTACGTTAGAAACTTGACTCGGGACAGTTGTGGTCGGAGTTGGGCCCTTCCTTGTTTTGGTTGTCATATTGGAACTCTATCCCTCCCGTTTTCCTGAGCTTCAGCATAGGAGGAAAAGTTGATTAAACGGTGAAGAAATTGAATACAAATTTTCCACGAACGTGTACAGTTATGCGTCACTTACCATTTTCGAACACCTGGAAGCCGTATCGCACCTGGCGTATACCGGTATGCGTCTTGCCACTGTTCAACACGCGGAAGCTGTATCACACCCGGCGCCTTTGGGGATACAATGCCATGACCTGACTGGGTGATGAGCAATTATGATGCAATGGGTGTGTCCTACCTCAAAATCGCCTATTTGAGCCTTCAGTTACTATTGTTTGTGTTGAAGCTTTCGGCAACTGTCCAGGCTTTCGCGAGCCTGGTCATCTGACTTTCAGGTTTCATCTCCTCCCGGCCTATAATATGCCCAGTCTCAAACACGTATCGAAATACTTGGATGATCTGCGTTAGCGTTCCTGATAGCCCTCCTGTGCTCGTTCTCCCGAATCCTAATTGACCTGCTGTCTCATGGATGTAGCCTATCCCACACTCGCAAGGATGCTGGCAAACAAGGCCTAACAAGGATCAATTTGCTCTGATCTGAGTTTGTGTTTGGGCCGTATACCAACCTGTCCTAAAGTCTGCGGTCTGGTTTGACACCCACTCGAGCGTGAAGATGCACAAGCCGAGTGACCTGCTGTTACCCCCTGGACATAACTGGACATAATGAACGGATTCCCGATCCACATGTTGCCCCCTTCCTTGTCCAGTTTTCCTGGGAAACCCCCTTTGGGTTGTTCAAAGCGAAGTCCCCGTCTATGTGCGAGTTTTCATCACGCGGTGCCTCCCGAGTGGAAGATAGGCGCTCCTCTCGTTGCCGTAGTTACATATTATTTGTGCCGTGTGGTGTGGTGAGGGGCATATTGTAAGCACTTCTCAATTTGTTTGTGTTTCTGAAGAGTCTGTGTTCAGCGAGTCTGTGCCAGTCCTAGTGGCCCTGATTTCTAGACGGAAGAAAGTGTTGTAATTGTCGAGAGCCACAATTAGTCCATTATGTACGCACTGCATACAGTGCAAGCGCACTTACTGGCGCTGGACGAGCGAGGGCAAGAGGTGGGATATAGGGCCCATATGCTCCAGATACAGGATCGAGCACCTACCGCGACAGGAAAGTAGCGAACGGACCGAGACTGCGGCACTGCGTGAAGACATGCAGTTTTTTTAGTTTTTTTTGCGGAAGTGCAGGAATTTCAGAAATGTAAAACGTATTTTTAAAGAACTAGGCATAGTTCATTCAAATTTCGTATGCGTGGTCTATGCTCAGCGGAGCAGCCCTGTCGCGAAAATGAGAGGCGCAGTCTAGGGGGGACGGCGCAGAGGCATCGTGCCACCAACTCAAACTCCTTAGCAACTCCTTAGCAACTCAAAATACACCGGATTAAACGATAAATTTTGAGATTTTCACCATGCAAAACAATAAATTTCCAGCGAGCTTCGCGCGCCGAAAGCCTTTTGTTTCTTCACATTTTTTTGGGGGTCGCTCCCCCATCGGAAATCCTGACTCCGTCACTGGCGGAAATAGTACCTCAAAGTTTGACATATATGCGTTGAAAAACAATTCAGTTCAGCCAAGAATGGCTGTAATCTTGTCGGAATTTGTCTCAATATGGTGTGGGTACGTATGTCAAACAGGCATGCACTATGCGGAATTGTCGGAATATCATAGGTGTCACTATTTGTCACGGTCCTTTTTGTATGCAACTTTCCTGCTCGCTATGTGCCGCATATAACCATTCAGCGAGAAGTTATCCATTCCCTCGCCACTAGAGTTGATCTTGATGTTGGCTTTTTGCGACCGGTCGCCTGCGTTGGCCACACAGCGCCGCCAATCTCTCACGCCGATTGGTTGCGAACGAAGGGCTGCGACAGGTGGGATCTTATTTTTGTTGGATTTAAGCCACATAATTACCGGGCCCCTGATGGCTGGTGATCCGAAGGCTAAGATGGATTAGTTTTGAAGCGCATCAAGCCAACCGGTTCCAAAATAATCGCTTAGTGGATGCCACAATGCAAGAGCGAGCAGCGAGACGCCGCGCGCGGTGGGAGCAGACGTTGACCACACGTGCCGGACTGACGCCTCGCTCAGAGGGGGGTAGAGTGTGAATACACAGGCTGACACCGCGCGCAGCGGAGGCGGACTGTGACCACACGCGCCGGACTGACGCCGGCACACGGTCGCCTGGTGTCACATGACGACAACCACGTGACTGGCTGCTGGTTGACTGGTCCTCATCGGTGCCGTCCAGCCAGCACTGCCGATAATGTCTTGGTGAAAGCTCACTGGAGAAAAGCAAAGGTTCAGTTCTAGTTCTGAGCGGGAGAATGGGGTCTGAAAGTTGATAAAGATGTAGATGGCGCTGAGAGTCAATGGTCACCCAGCCTTCTTTGGCGAACCTAAAGCGCTATGTTTTGTGGGTTAGGGAGGGCAGAATCTTTATATTTAAAAAGCCTATTGTACATTTTGTAAGCAGCGTATGTTGTTTGCGCGTATTTAATTATGTTGAATGTACTTCAGACACGTCTAGTTTGCTGGAATATTTGCCATTAGTGCGCTAGAAATTAGGAGAAGCAAGCCAGAAGTATGGGTGTATGTGCGGTTCCCGGCTGCCATAAACGTGATCCATCTATCAGGTTTCCAGCAGACTGCAAGGTAAGAAGGCAGAAAATTGATTTGAAAAACAACTATTGTTTGACTGCCTTTCTGTAAAAGACGTAGTGGGAACCATTTAGGAAAGCACTGGTAAGGTACCTAGGCACATTAGGTACCAAGGTAAGTACCTATCTATTGTCCAGACTGTAAAATATGGCACAAGGTTCACTGGGGCACATCAGCCCACAGTGAAAATATGCACCAATCCACACCAAGGGTGAGAAATTGACTCCAATCTGCACCCCCCCCACCCCCAATCCATAGCCAGGAATTTGTCATGGCTAATAACTAACATGCTAAGATTGGATTGTTAGCCTACTTAATTTGAAACTAATAATTTGAGTTCCACCCATAAGTTATGTTCAGCCAAATTAATTTCACCAAAATTGCATTGCAGGTTAGGTTGGGCAGTGGGTATCTGGTCACCTAGAGCTAGGTACCTTACCAAGGTAGTTGTTCATATGGGCCCCATTAGGGGCCCACACCAACCTCTCAGGGAGCCTGCACTGCCTGGGGCACTGACTCCCAGGGGCCCACATCTCTTGTGGGTCCTGTACACAGGAGTGGATCCAGAAAGCTGTCAAGGGGGGGTGACCTCATAGAGAGGGGGCCTATGCTGTGCCAGGATACCAGCCAAGAATGTCCTTCCTGGGGTAGGCAGGGTGGAAAGTGATGTTTGATGAGGCCTGCTAGTATTCCATGTTCCGGTCTTGGGGGGGAGCAATGTCTGGTGTGACCCACAGGTATTCCATGTGCCAATCTTAGGTGGGGGGTCTGACACTTGTGAAATTGTGCCCCATATTGGGAAAATTATCGTACAGATTAAGGGGTTTAGGGTAGGCTTTAGGTCAGGTTTGGTCAGGCCGGGTTAGGTTTCAGCCCCACCCAATGTGTGATGCCTGCTAAATGAATACCGGAACTTCTCAGGGAACCTGCACATCCACTAGAGTGGTGGTTCCCAACCTTTTTCAAATCTCACCAAAAGCCAGCACATGCATTTTTAACAGTAGGTGGGTAGAGATCTCTTACCTCTGGACCAGCTCTTCCTTCCTGCCCTTTGTGGATGCATGCCTTTCCCTTAATAAGCTTGAAAGTTGAGGTGTTGTGAAACTCCCATAAAAATCCCTATCACTATTCAAGTCCATAATTGCGCCTAGTAGCTACCACCGTAACGTGCAGTCAATAGCAAAGCACTTGCCAGCTCAGACGCGTATGTTCTACCCAAGCTAGTGGCCAGAGTCCGATAATTGGCGAGTTCCTGGCACACTGTAACCCATGAACAACCTTTCTTCAACACAATATTTCCGAAATCCTTGGCCTAAATGACTTGTAACCCTAATAAAAGCCACATGCCAACACCGACTCCCGGCAACCCCACGCAAAATGCACAGCAAATATGGCCGACGCCTCCTCGTCGGGTGACCATTGCGTACAGCGCCGCCCTGGTGGCCAAATCGTAGCTTTCAGACCACATTATAGCTTGGAGCGCTAAGACAAAGAGTTGGTAATATTTGAAAAGCGCGACTGTGACAGACAAGATCGTTCAGATGAACTTGTGTTGTACACACGGATACAGGGTACATGCACTCGCCCTGGCTCCGCCCTCGCTCTAATAAAGTGTGTTCAAGGGCACTGGACCAGCGAGGGCAGGATGTGGATTGCGACTATGAGGCTGCAGGGGCCGAGCCACCGAAAGACAGCCAGTATGCCGAACAATCCCACGTATTTGTCATTGTCCTGCTGAAAGCTGCAAGGCGTCAGCCTACTCTATTATAATTTGCGTCGCATTGTCACTATATGCACCCTATCCGTGTGAACTATATCAGCGTCACTATATGCACCCTGCCAGTGTGCACTATATCAGTGTCACTATATGCACCCTGTCAGTGTGAATCAGGGAGTGTTGTGCACTTGAGATTCTGTGTGAAACGTCGAGCGTTAAATCCTGTATTTTCACAACGCATTGCATCCCTAAATAACTGGCAGTTAACCATCACGCACGAAGACCATAGTCACCGCTGCAAATAATGCGCGATGAAATACTACGCTAGAGAACAGCAAGGGTCACACCGTCAACAATATAAAACATGACCCTATATACAAAACTGTGTATGACACGTAGACAGACGAGAATCTCGCAAAGCATAATGAGAGGGAATGAGAGATATAAAAATCCAATGTTTCATCGAAACATTGTATCCTGATGGCGAGGCAATAGCCGAAATGCTGGTAAGGCACTTTTCCTCGGGTCTGACCAGCTGTGATGACGATCGTGTGATAACTGATTTCATGAGCTGATGTGATGATGACAGCTGATCTGTAATAGTTGAATGAAATTTATCATGCCACCAGAATGAGATATGCCGAATGTGTCGCCAGTGTTTCGTGAAATATTCAAGCCCCTGAATAACCACGCTCATAATCAAACTACGTATTATTTTCGCCTCCATACACGGATCAGTTGGAGTATTTTTCTAGACGTAAATAGATGTGTGGATATAGTGAGCTCTGGGACGATTGCGCCGGCATATTGCAAGCCTGGTGACCGTGGTTACTGGGCATGTGCAATACGGTTTTCGCGCAATCTGAGCAGCAAGTGTACATGTAGGCTACAATATTCCAATATATAATAACCCACCTTGGATGAAATACTTGTGTCAATGTGTGCCTGTCATTTCTTCTCTTTAATTCTCCTCCGCGTCTGTCACGAATGTTGATTAAAATCCCCAGACATTTTTAACCAGGATGCATGGCTTCAGCACGCTTCCAATGCATCAACTGCATTGGTGGCCTTGTGAGGGGGGGGGGGGTGAAGGTTGAAATAGCCCATGCACTCGGAGATGGGCCCAGACGTTCGTCCATAATTTAAGCTTGCAACCTCTTAGTCAATGCTACTCAGGTAGGCGCTCCATTTGATGTCACTTAATCTTCACCAGAAGACCTACGTGTAACGAAGTTAGCTTATGGCGGTAGCTTTAGATTCAAATTAGGTAGTCAAATCATAGTTGTACATGTTCCAATCCGCCATGGTCGCTGTCTGCTTCATCGCAGTATCTGGTACCAGGGGCACAGCCAAGAGTTTCTTAAGGGGGCCGACCAAAAAATGCAATTAATTAGAGGATTCGCCTTTCGATGCGTGATGTGCGCCTAAAATTTCTGGTTTCGCGTAATGAAAATCTCAATATTTTTTGCTTGATCTAGTGTATTTTTAGTTGCTAATAGGGGGTGGGGTTTGGCTGCGCCTCTGCCTGGTACGATGCTCTTAGCTGCTGAGCCAGCGTTTGTGCCGATGGCCTGCCGACGACACCTCGTGACATCCGTCGGGTGCGGCGGATTACATTGTACTGTACCCCTCGTGACATCCGTCGAGTGCACCGGGTTACATTGTACGATACCCTTCGTGACATCCGTCGGGTGCGGCGGGTTACATCGTACGATACCCCTCGTGACATCCGTCGGGTTCACCGGGTTACATTGTACTATACCCATCGTGACATCCGTCGGGTGCACCGGGTTACATCGTACGATACCCCTCGTGACATCCGTCGGGTGCGGCGGGTTACATCGTACGATACCCCTCGTGACATCCGTCGGGTGCACCGGGTTACATCGTACGATACCCCTCGTGACATTCGTCGGATGCGGCGGGTTACATCGTGCGATGCTCCTCGTGACACCCGTCGGGTGCACCGGGTTACATTGTACTATGCCCCTCGTGACATCCGTAGGATGCACCGGGTTACATCATACGATACCTCTCACGACATCCGTCGGGTACACCGGGTTGCATTGTACGATACCCCTCGTGACATCCGTCGGGTGCGGCGGGTTACACCGTACGATACCCCTCGTGACATCCGTCGGGTGCGACGGGTTACACCCTACTATATCCCTCCGCCCGAGCAGGGCGCGCAGTTGATCGCGACAGACGGAGTTGGGAGTGTCCGTGCGGACGTGCCGTGCTGTGCTGACGTGACGTGAACGGCTGACCGTCACGGTGTCGAGAGGGACTTTGTGTCACGAGCTTTGGAGAGACACGTTACCGTGTCTGTGTGACGACTGTTGAAATTAAAGTTGTTGCCGTTGGCAGCTGGCAAGGTGTCGCCGTTTTGCTTTCTCGGGTAGCCCTGACAATATAGGGTAAATATCGGCAGTTCTTTTGTCGGACAAGTTGTGCGGCGAGGTCGAATTAAGATAGAGCATGAATGAGTGATAACCTGGACTGTGCAAAGCCATTAAGTACGACGTCAAATGCCTTCAATGGGGTCTGACAGTTTCGCTTGAGCGCAGTCCGGTCCATACTGGGCTCGGTCCAGCTTTATCTAACACGGAGGCGGCCACTTCGGGCTCGAATGGGCGGGGGCGCAGCGGCACACGTTGGCGGTCTGATCGGCAGACGAGCCGGTCGCGTCGGCGCACCTGCGCTCACCTCGGACACGGCGCACGGCCGGCCCCGGTGGCTCCAGTCACCTGGGCGTCTCCGCCGCTCCGCCGGCACCGGTGTCTCCGCTGGCCGGGCGGTCGAGCAGCACCCCTGCGAGTGGTCGCTCGCGGTACGGTGGCCGAGTCTGTCCAGCGGCATGCAAGGTACCTCAGGTGAGAAGTACTGGCTCGTCAGTGGGAATTGATCGTGCGTTGGTTCGCATCTAATTACTTGATTGCCAGCTTACTTTTACTGCCAATTACTTAATTGCTTGATTCAGTAGGAATTATGCCGTGCATGCGCTATGGCGCAGGGCAGTGACGAATTGCCCTGCCGCCATCACACGTGACAGAGCCTGGTAGCCGGTCACGTGTAAAAGGCAGTGTCGGACGGTCCTGCTGCCGCCACCACACGTCGCAGAGCCTGGCCGCCGGTCACGTGTCGGAGGAAGTGTCGGACGGTCCTGCTGCCACCATCACACGCCACGGAGCCTGGTCGCCGGTCACGTGTCAGAGGCGGTGTCGGTGCCCGGCCAAGGTCAGCTGGTCAGCTGGTCAGCTGCTCAGCTGGTGTCGCACGGCTGAACTCGCTGCACATCTCGCCTTCAGGTTATTTCAGGGCAGGGGTGGATACACGAGGAGGGGTATTGGGGGCATGTGTAACATCATGGAAAGGTGACGCCCCTCTGGCCGAGAAAGGTTCCCCTTCAGGAAGGTTCGAGTGCACTTCTCTCCGCTGAACATATTTTTCAGGAGAAAGCGCCCCTTTGTGAAGAAAAGGAGTCCCTTTGAGACGACAAGGCACCCTTCAGTACACCCGAGCGCATCCCATCCAGCGTTCCACGAGTTGTCTTTCCGTCGAGTGCGCCCCTCCGAGGAAATGATGATAATTCCTGGATCCGCTTTGTTTCAGGCCATAGTCGGGAATTTCTGGAGGAGGATGTTGGGAATCGAATTGGAATGGTCGAACATCTACTAGTAACAAACAGGTACACGAAAGTTCCGTGAACATCTGGGAAGTTGTCGCAATGAACAGGATGTGGCGTATCGCTCCTTTGCAGTGAGGATACAAAATGATCGTCAGGATAGCACACGAAAAAAATAATTGTTGTTTCTCCGGTAGGGCTACCTCAAGTGTATGCAACTATTTGGGTGACCTATACACTGTCAAAGCTGGTGTCTCGGCAGCTCCTGTCTGGGATGACCTGCGTTCGAGCTCCATGGATCACTCATTGTCACTCGGCGGTGTATAACCATGGTACGATAGGATCACCGTAGGTCCATTTACTGGCACATCCTCAATGTAGCACGGATTAAGCGAAGTTCCTTTAAAGTTATTGAACAGTCCTGCATCATTGACCAAGTTCTAGCGAGATCATGCATTGTTGTAGAATGGTCTCGTCCGTTTGACGACACGCTCGGCAACTGGGAAGTCGTTTTTGCCGGATTCCCAGGCACGTTAAGAACACAGGTATCCAGTTGGTCGATACTGTGGCTAAACGTGGAGCGCAAACGTCGCGCACAACTGCTTTGCCTCTCCAGGAGACTGACCGACCGACGCTGTGGCTTTTTAGTTTCCACAATCCAAGTAGCACAGCCTGTGGGACGTAGAAGCTTGTAACCAGCTAAAGCCTGAACTTAGAGAGCGGTCATTGTTTCAGCATAAACAAAATAATGAGGAAGTAACGCTCTGTCTGTTGCGAATTGGCCACTGGTATGCTACTTATCGCTATCTATCTTGTATGAGCGACGAACGTCACGAACCACCGCGGTGTTATCGATGCTCTGTTCCTTTGGTGGTGCACCATGTCTTGTACTCATGTATGAGTTGCGAGAGGGACCGCAAGCGACAATTCATGAATATTGTCATGTCGCCGACATATCAAGACATGCAATCCAAGGCACCCACAAATATTTATCCTTTATAGTTGAAAACTCCTGTATGGAGACGGGCAAAGATAAAGGGGAAAACAAGATGTATCGCCCAGCTTATTGCTTACAGCATCAATTGATGGTAGATTCTTCTCTTCATTTAATCACCTTCATTTCTTCCTTTCCGTCTCTAATTGAGGAAAAATGAATAAAGCTTCATGTCCACCTATGTTCCCGTACCATCTATGCAGACAAGAAAAAAAAACATTTAGCATGGAATGAGCTACTTAGCATGCATGCATACGCTGGAACCGAAAATCTGCCCTTCGTTAGTATCTTCTGAGCCTACCATTGATGTTAGTTTTCGGTTATGAAATCGGTTTACATCCAGGTCACCAATGATGTCACGTATAGGGTCAAGTGGATATTACGGGCTTCCAGCCAGTTAATAGCTACGTCTTCATGGTCTCAAGAAGCTTGTGCAGCTCGGCTAATTAGATTCTGGGATGAAGGAGTTGCAAGCCTTGTAGTGGCAGCCCAATGAATTTCCCCGTGTGTTGCTCATGAAATGCTGCGAACTTGGCACCGTTGTCGATATTACAGTAGGCTAACTTCATCTCGCAATATCTTACTACGAGTGTTGTGAGGTCGTCCGGTGGAGGTTGCACCTGCACCGACTACTGGCAGGAGATGGTGACGTCAGGCGATGACCCTCCCCTGCCGGCTGGAGATTGTTACGTCAGGCCATGTCCGCCCCCACTGGCTGAAGATGGCGACGTTAGGTGATGGCCCTCCCCTGCCGGCTGGAGACAGTGGGGTCAGATCATGCCTTTCCCCCACGGACTGGAGATGGTGACGTCAGGCCATGCCCGCCCTCACGGGCTGGAGATGGTGACGTCATATCACGCCTCTCCCCGATGGGCTAGAAATGCCGACGTCAGGCCATGCCTCTTCCTGTCGCGCTGGCCAGAGATGTCAGTCTCGGCTATTTCAGACGCGATGCACTTGTGAGCGCACGGCTGTGTGTTATTGTTACTTGCATCAGGCGCTCTCTGAGGTCGAAGTGGATCTCCGTTTGCGTTACTGGGCAGAGAGCTCTTGTGTTCATGCGTAGGGTTAAAAGTTTAGCTTAGCTTAAAACCTCACTTCGTTGTTGCTGTCGGACCGCTTCGGTCACGTTGTCCTACTACATTTACTACATACTACCGTTTGGCTATTATTTGGCCAATCCCTTGTCGCGGCGCGGATAGCCCTTATCACGCGA
The DNA here is from genome assembly GCA_034440615.1 of Ashinkailepas kermadecensis. Classification (NCBI taxonomy): domain Eukaryota; kingdom Metazoa; phylum Arthropoda; class Thecostraca; family Neolepadidae; genus Ashinkailepas; species Ashinkailepas kermadecensis. The sequence continues at coordinate 180,695 of JAOTOM010004215.1, forward strand.
AAGCGGTGTCTAAGTCGTCTGTGCAGTTAGACGTTAGATCCTCCGCCAGCGCCGCGACAAGTTCGCGACATGCCGAAGCAGGCTCAAGGCTGCAATGGCGGCCGGCAGAGCCGGTGTGAAGCATGGAGGCGTGGGTGGGCGGGGGAAAAACGTCTGTGCGGTCCTCCGCTTTTGTTGGCTATTGGTTTTACGACACGTCGACCGTTGAGTCATGTAGCGTCGCCAATCTCTCACGCCGATTGGTCGCGGGCGAAGAGTAGCGACAGGTGAGACTCGAACCCACAACCTTTCGATTGTGAGACGAGCATCGAAAGGTTGTGGGTTCGAGTCTCCGCCTCGCCGTTCGAGTTTTAACTTGATTTAACCCCAGGTTAAATCACATATAAGAGAAACTCCGACATGCAATCATTGCGCTGGATAGCGCGGAGTTAATATAATCACTTGCGCGATATCTGATCCACTGTCTCGCCGGGTGAAGTGACCCTATCCTGCTCCCACGTGTTTTTGCATCGCCTTGTTTACTTCTCACTAAAGTATCCATAGTTCATGTGAATTTTGTCGAACAAAGTTTAGTCTAGTTAGAGTGGAATCAAAATAGCATTCTTGAACAAAAAACTACTTGGTTTTTATCAGAATTGTCTTGGTAGCGGATATTAGGTAAACGATGCAGGCTAGCAAACTGGCAGCACTTGGCTGACTCGTGTTTATTATTTTTCACGGGATACGGCCGGGACTACTGAGAACCCACGGAGGAGGCTCCCAGTAGTCTCTGGTCGACACTTCCAATCCACGGATGGCCGTTTGGTCGGCCGTTTTAGCTTATAGATTGATCAGAAGCCATTTCAGAAGCGCTCCCAATCTGGCAGACGCTCGATGCGCCGACTGCCAGAGTCTGAATCTCGACAATAAGCTCAAATGAGCGGCAATGCCCGCAGACTCGCGATTACCAAAGATTGTCGCGCTCCATTCCGCTCGGATAGCGCTCCACAGCCACCTTACACACACTTAACTTCGGCTCGAAGCGGTTTAATGATCATCAGTGGACTCATTTTATGGGCTGGGAATTGTACGGCAGTTGCTATAAATAGCCGCTGGAACGGAAAGTTACGTTAAAACATTGCTTGCTAAAAATAGCATTCAATTGTTGGTTTTTCCAAGACGATTCCTAAAGTCACTGCAAGCAGAACAGATGAAGTTCCCTGTCCCTTTGGAGGGGCTCAAGCCGTCTAGTGTTTACCACGCCAGCCTTATCGGATAAGACTGTCAATAACTGGAGAGCCGGCGTGTCAAGCATCGTCATGCGGTTTCTGCGAAGTCGCGAGGACTGGAGTATTCGTGATGAGATCTGGGACCACGTCCAGGGATCTGATTCCAGAGTGGATCGTCAGGATTTCCCAGCCGTGTGATTTCGTGCTCAGCTGAAATAGGGTCATGCACAATGTCGAGCGTGCGTCGCATGTGTGGAGCGCGGACCGTCGTTTATGGTTATGGCACCATAGACGTCCACGGATGCTCGCTCCACTCCCGACTGTCCCCCCGGGCAGGGTCAGTCGCGTCAGAGCAGGGCTCTAGCCAACAGCGTGTGCAGCCTGACAAAGCATAGTCAATACAGCGAGACCTTATGGTTAATTGAGAACGAACAGTGAGGACTGAGAGTGAACTATCACAAACAATACCTAAATAACTGATCGCTTCACCTTTTGTCTCCCTGGTGTGGCTGACCTAAAGCCACAAGGCTGCGAGTTCGAATATAACTGGTGGCTTGAAGGTTTATTTTCACCTGGGACCACCTGGAGTGAAAATTGAGAACTGCTAGTTGACTTTGATGAACATTCGTTTTTTTTAAACCCCACGTCTGCACACGGATGCAGATACACAGATGGATTTTTTATTTAAAAAAACTGTTATGCTACCTTATCTTCCAATGAGCTGATTTGTTCGGTATTATTCAGCCTCTAAATTCGTAACGCCATACACGATAGCAAGTCTCAAGTGGTGATTTCACAAGGCAGAACCAACGCGACGCAGCCAGTTCGACTCACATATTTAACACAGGAGCTTATTGGCGGCTCAGCTGACTGCTCTGTCTGTCGGGACATGTCCGTGTCCGTCCGTGTTTGTGCAGACTCCCGTCCGTGTCTGTGCAGACGGCCATCCGTTCCTGTGCAGGCGCGTCCATGTTTGTGCAGACGACTGTCCGTGTCTGGGCAGACGTCCGTCAGTATCTGTGCAGACGCCTCTCCGTGTCTGTCCAGATGTCAATCCGTGTCTGTGCAGACGTCTGTCTGTGTCTGTGCAGACGTCTGTCCGTGTCTGTGCAAACGTCCGTCTATGTCTGTGCAGACGTCCGTCCGTGTCTGTACAGACGTCCGTCCGTGTCTGTGCAGACGTCCGTCCGTGTCTGTACAGACGTCCGTCCGTGTCTGTGCAGACGTCCGTCCGCGTCTGTACAGACGTCCGTCCGTGTCTGTGCAGACGTCTGTCCGTGTCTGTGCAGACGTCTGTCCGTGTCTGTGCAAACGTCCGTCTATATCTGTGCAGACGTCCGTCCGTGTCTGTACAGACGTCCGTCCGTGTCTGTGCAGACGTCCGTCCGCGTCTGTACAGACGTCCGTCCGTGTCTGTGCAGACGTCCGTCCGTGTATGTCCGTCCATCACCTTACTAATGAAGTGAAACAGTTCCAACATGTTCTGGCAGAGTCGTGGTGCGGTGACTGCTGCTTGCCTGCTTGTTTTCGTTCTTGAACTTGATACACCGTGATTTATTGATAATGTTTGTCCTAAATTGAGATGGATTCCCACATCCTTACATCAGTATTTTGAAACTGAAACGGAGGAGAACATTGAGTTGACATCTCAAGTGCAGCAAGAGGTAGAAGGTATGCTTCATTGGCATCCGAGCCAGCGACAAAACTCGGGCGGTGTCCATGAGTGATGACTGAATTGAAATGGAGATAGAAATGACGAAACTGAGAGTTATGTGCCTATCTCAGGTTCTCGATGAAGGCTCATCCTGCTGTCGTGACATCATTGTTTTCAACAAATGTAAATAAACGACACAATTATGGCGATATCGATCATTAATGTACATCGGGCTGTTAGCGTAGCCCTGAATCGATTCTGCCGACCACTGTGCAGAGACTTGCAGACAGCTGCCGACGGCTGCCATCTGTTGCGTCCTGCTGCTTTCGTTTCGCTAAACGCGAAGCTGCAACCATTAGTGTGACCACTGCTTAATACATTGATCGTTAATCGGCAAAAAATTAACGGTGACAATATACTGCTAAGCACAGCTTCTCCGTTGAATACAAAGTTCTCCGTTGAAAACACAGTTTCTCCGTTGAACGCCTGTGCCCACTACGTATGTGGCCAGGTTCATTGTAGGAACCTGGCGACGGTTGGCTGGCATACAACCGCCGTGTTAAATAAGTCAGGGTACACACACACGCACACACACACACACACACACAGGTGGTGGGCAGAGCGAGGAGCACAGCACCACTCCGACTGTGGAGAGCTGGCTACGGCTGTTTATGTTCAGCTGGGTGCCAGAGCCCGCCAGCTGAACATAAACACAGGCCGACGCCGTACACAGGAGCACACTGCAGGTGGTTACGGCTGCTGACAGCCGTTCTGACCCAGGACAAATACACCAACCGGCACGTGTTTATCAGGCCCTATCCGCGATGTTGTTTCATCGCCAGCTGGAGACTAAAGCAAGCCGGGTCATTCTCTGATAGGACTGCTGATGAACAAGGGAGTTGTTCTTGTGGATATTTTTATATTTGAGTGTCGAGATATTCACATCAGAACATGCAAATGATCAGTATAATTTCCTACGCAATTTTGGCTTCGCGCGAGATCCACTCTGCCACGCAAGTTTTAACTGCATGCAATCAAAAACAATGTTGAGAAGGGCTACTACATTATATTTTTTTTTTTAAATTTAAATTAATTAATTTAATCCGAGTTATTGCTGGGGTGGCTGCAAATGCAAATTATCAGTATAATTTCCTACGCAATTTTAGCTTCGCGCGAGATCCACTCTGCCACGCAAGTTTTAACTGCATGCAATCAAAAACAATGTTGAGAAGGGCCACTACATTATTTTTTTTTTTTTTTAAATTTAAATAAATTAATTTAATCCGAGTTATTGCTGGGGTGGCTTTCTGAACCAGGGTTCTACTGCTAAGCAGAGCTTGTTGCGTGAATCCTGGCCCCACCACCCGATCCATGAATTCCAGTTCAACGGCAGAATTTTAACCGAAAGTTTAACGTGCCGTCAATGCACCGACACGGCCTCAGCTCGTCAGTACCGACAGTATGGTAGCTCGTCCCCGGCCTTATCGGGCCAGCTGCCAACTGACCCTCCCAGCCGGGGGCTAAATGCGAGCGCGTGAAGCGACTCGAACCCTGTGTTGCCAAGACAGGGGAGACCAGTGCAGGCCAGCGCTCTAACCAACTGAGCTACCGGGGGCGGAGAATAGAGGCATTGGTGGAAGATCCGAACCAGGAAAGCTGTTGTCCATGACTAGAACTCTCACAACTGTGCTGGCTAAGCTCATGCGTTATGGTGACAATACTTCAGTACTTATGGGTGCGGCATCTGAGATTTAAAAAATGGTATTAATTTTCCTTGATTTATTTGAAGACTCGACGCAAGGGTTATTGCAGTCCAAGTTATTACGAGATGCAGGGCCATTATAACATGTCATCGTAAGCATAACCATAACCAGGCGATAATGGCCAAAGCGATAATCAAGTCGTGGAGCTAGTTGCACATGAAACCAATACATGCAAGTTCCATATGGATACAGTGACGATCATCACGGGCGATTACGCGCCGCATCGAGTCCCCTCGGGAACTCCTCGCGTGACTGGAAGACAGTGAGGCGCGTCGGAAGCTGACTCCGCGCTACAGCTACTTTGTGCGAGAACGTGCCAGACACACGCACCGGGAGCGCTGAACATGCAGCGCAGCGCAGTGGCGGCGTGCCGGTCGCGGAGGGCGCGGAGCACGCTTACGGCATCACAGCAGGTGTTGACACGTACAACATTTGGCCAGCCAAGAACAGCAGATGTTGATACGTACAACATTTGGCCAGCCAAGAACTACGGTATCACAGCAGGTGTTGACATGTGCAACATTTAACCAGCCAATACCAGCAGGTGTTGAAACGTGCAACATTTGACCAGCCAAGAACAGCAGGTGTTGATACGTACAACATTTGGCCAGCCAAGAACTAGGGTATCACAGCAGGTGTTGACACGTGCAACATTTAACCAGCCAATACCAGCAGGTGTTGAAACGTGCAACATTTGACCAGCCAAGAACAGCAGATGTTGACACGTGCAACATTTGACCAGCCAAGAACAGCAGGTGTTGACACGTGCAACATTTGACCAGCCAATAGCAGCAGGTGTTGATACGTGCAACATTTGACCAGCCAAGAACTACAGTATCACAGCAGGTGTTAACACGTGCACCATTTGACCAGCCAAGAACAGCAGGTGTTCACACGTGCAACATTTCACCAGCCAAGAACAGTTGACACATGGCTGACACTGTCGCGGCGCGGCAGACCGGCTAGGAGTCGCGCTGTTCAGGGAACCGTGTGTTGGACAAGACTGAGGTGACAGCCAATACCGCCACCGTACCGCCAGCCAACACCGCCACCGTACCGCCAGCCAACATCGCCACCGTACCGCCAACCAATACCGCCACCGCGCACGGATAGGCAGGCGTTGCTGACTCGCAGGGAATACGTGTATCAGGGGCACGGATAGATGGTGATGAGTCGCAGGGAAGACGTATCAGTGGCACTGATAGGTGGTGCCGAGTCGCAGATAAGACATGTATCAGGGACACGCATAGAAGGTGCTGAGTTGCAGGGAAGACGTATCAGTGGCACGGATAGGTGGTGCTGAGTCGCAGGGAAGACATGTATCAGTGGCACGGATAGGTGGTGCTGAGTCGCAGAGAAGACATGTATCAGAGACACGGATAGATGGTGATGAGTCGCAGGGAAGACATGTATCAGTGGCACGGATAGGTGGTGCTGAGTCAGAGAAGACGTGTATCAGTGGCATGGATAGGTGGCGGTGAGTCGCAGAGAAGACGTGTATCAGTGGCATGGATAGGTGGCGCTGAGTCGCAGAGAAGACGTGTATCAGTGGCATGGATAGGTGGCGCTGAGTCGCAGGGAAGACGTGTATCAGTGGCACGGATAGGTGGTGCTGAGTCAGAGAAGACGTGTATCAGTGGCATGGATAGGTGGCGCTGAGTCGCAGAGAAGACATGTATCAGTGGCACGGATAGGTGGTGCTGAGTCGCAGAGAAGACGTGTATCAGTGGCATGGATAGGTGGCGCTGAGTCGCAGAGAAGACGTGTATCAGTGGCATGGATAGGTGGCGCTGAGTCGCAGAGAAGACGTGTATCAGTGGCATGGATAGGTGGCGCTGAGTCGCAGAGAAGACGTGTATCAGTGGCACGGATAGGTGGCGCTGAGTCGCAGGGAAGACATGTATCAGTGGCACGGATAGGTGGTGCTGAGTCAGAGAAGACGTGTATCAGTGGCATGGATAGGTGGCGCTGAGTCGCAGAGAAGACATGTATCAGTGGCACGGATAGGTGGTGCTGAGTCGCAGAGAAGACGTGTATCAGTGGCATGGATAGGTGGCGCTGAGTCGCAGAGAAGACGTGTATCAGTGGCATGGATAGGTGGCGCTGAGTCGCAGAGAAGACGTGTATCAGTGGCACGGATAGGTGGCGCTGAGTCGCAGGGAAGACATGTATCAGGGCAAGGATATTTAGGATGTTGGACGTAAAATGGTAGCGAAGTGTGGAAAAGACTGAATTGATGCTATCGGAGTGCAGAACAACCAAGTATATGTCCTGTTCCCAGCTCTCTGTCTCGTCGATGAGAACACCGAGAGCCATAGCGAGTATATTTGACCTACGTCAATGTTACAATCTGATACTCTAGTGAGTAAGTACTGTGCTGCAAGAAAGTACTGTGTTGCAAGAAACAGGGAAAATGTTTTATCTGTGGTCATATTTAGGCTGCTCCTTAAACCATGCCTGTCAGCTCTGGATACTCTCCTCGATGTCCGTTTGAAGAAACTGAGTTTGTTATGGTTTGGGATCGTGAGCTTTGTGCTCGATTTAGTCAGTGGAGGCAAAAACTAGGCAGTGCGGTTGGCAAAAGGTCATGCCATTAACATAAATAAAGAACAAGACTGGTCTGGCGATTAATCCCAGAGAAACGCTTTGGGGTCGCCAGGCATGGTTCCCTCAGGTTCCGTCAGGTACCGTTTGGAGGCGATCGGAAAGATAAAGTTATCTTTCCGATTAGCTCAGCAGTTCTGCTGAGCTAAGCATAGCACGTCCCTTGCCAATTGATCGTATTCAGCAGCGTCTAGTGGTCGATATTGTATGTACAGGAATAGCCACTGTTGCGACGGCACGAAAATAGCCACCGTACCTAGGTGGATGTGTTTAAGTGCACCAATACAAATATTGCCGAACGCCTTACTCAGGTCGACCGATGCTATAGCAATCAGCCAGCATCGATCTGCGTGCCCAGCCATCCAACAGCGTTGAACGGAGCACATCGCAACCAAGCGTCGAACGGAGCACATACCCACGCATGCAGTGGCTTTATATACGAGCTTGTGTTCATCAGTCAATAAAAGACATGCTACATGGATCACACATGCGATCATATTGACACCTACGCAGACACACCGCTAATTGGCGTACTTGAGTGCAAATCTGCTACCGTAACAGTTGCCTTCCTTTCTTCAGCTTCATATGTTTCAATGTGGCAGCCTTTGACATTGGCAGTCGGTCTTCTAAATGTGTGAGGTGTTAGGGACGTTAACCTTCGCCTCCCTGACTCAGTTATCGTGTTCGACAAGGCTAAGTCAAAAGGGACACCATGGAACAGTGCTGATAAAGAATCAGCTCTATTCATCGAGTGCGGGAACCCAGCTCACAGGGTCGAATTTGCGGTCCAGTCAGCTCAGCCGAAATCAAGTTATCCGAGAAAGTATGCCGGGAGGATGAAGGGCTCCAAGAGACGAAACAATCATAAAGCTTTATCAGAATAACGTACACACGCGACGCATGAAAACCACCATGAAATCATAGCAACTAAAAACAATGCGGTAAGTGTTGGTGCATGCTTTGGACGCCAGGAGACACCACTAGGAGAGCACACTACACTAGTGTGCTGACGACCTTTGGACGCCAGGAGACACCACTAGGAGAGCACACTACATTAGTGTGCTGACGACCTTTGGACGTCAGGAGACACCACCCACCCTATCGTGTGGGAGAGCACACGACGCTAATGTACCGCACTCACGGAACACAAAGAGACTAGCAAGAACTTCAGCATAGGAAACTTAGCCACAGCCGACGATAACGCGGACCTGAAGCTCTGGAATCCTTTCACGTCCGGAGCAGCAAATCCAAACTAAATACTCCACTACGTCATGATACGTCCTAGCACTGTGACCATGAGACACATGTGTGGCGATCTGTGTGACGGTGTGTGCCGGGAGCTCGGGCCTGATGTACAGAATGCAATGTGAGTGATAGTGATGGCATTTGCACTGTGTATCTATGCTTAGACTGAAGTGTAATAGGACTGCAAAGTTGCCAATATCGCGATATAGTGTACTTGTCTGCATATGTATGATGAGTTGGTAATTAAAAATAGAAGGATGGGGCGCGTTTGAGTCTGTGTACATGGTTGGCTGACGAGAATACTTTGCTCATCTGTTCTTGTGCATACATTTCCGAAGTTGGCTTATAGTCGAAACGTTGAGTCTATTAGCAAAAATCATAATATTACAGTGCCTCCTTTATAATACAGTTCGTTTCAATCATAGCCTTGTTTATTACTTCCATAAACATGAAACACAACCTGGAGATTTGGGTGCTAACTTCGATAACGAGTCATCAAGTCCAGCACTGTGTACATACCAGGTCCACGGTAAACACCAATGCAAATTCATGAGCGGATGTGGAGCTGTTGATACGGCGAAGACTATGGAGTGAGACAACAGACAGGCGACCCTCGATGGAGGGAGGGGAGGGACATTCCGTGGACACCAACAGCCTTAGCGGCGCCTGGCTGGTCAATTGCAGACAAGTCGGCCAGGATAATCGTGCGTGCGCAGTGTTAGCGCTCAGTTGCTGACGCTGTCGCACCTGTTGCTGTTGACATCGCTTCGATGGCCCGCGCTTGTCATGGCCGGCTGCCCGTCCCGTCCAGTTGCTGGTGTTGGCGCACCTGTTGCTGCTGACATCGCTTCGATGGCCCGCGCTTGTCATGGCCGGCTGCCCGTCCCGTCCAGTTGCTGGTGTTGGCGCACCTGTTGCTGCTGACATCGTTTCGATGGCCCGCGCTTGTCATGGCCGGCTGCCAGATCCGTCTTTTGCGAAGATGTTCATCGTCTTTATATATGTCTGCTCGAGCAGTCTCAACAGCTGGATCTGTATGCGACGAGGAGCCATTTGCCGACCAATTCACACCGAACTGCCTGAGGCGAGTCCAGAGAGTCGCTCGCTCCGGTGCGCCGCAACTCATCGCATACACTGGCTGGGGCGCCAATGCCACCACGCTCTTCACACGGTCTCGCAGCCCCCGATACAAGGAATGCCCCAACAGTTCGGTAGAACGACAATGAATGGGTGACGAATAGTTGAATCACTGGGTAGATGGAAGGCGCATCCATCTAGGTATAGTATGAAAGTTGGACCTGAACCCCGAATTTCGCCTTGCTTGTAAATAGTCTTGACACGGGGCATGACTCCCTGGTTCTCTATGAATCCGTTGCTGGTGAAAAACAAGAAAGTTAGGTGCCGTCATCATCATCATCACCACCATTCACTTATTACAGCCATTCAGCATCAGCGGCACCATGGGCGTGTCCTCGCACATGCACGCACGAACACGCGGGTCGTGGACACTGCACACACACGTCTAACAGTTATGAACACCGGCTAGTTCATATGGATCACAGGTTTCAATGTCATAGCATTGAGGAATCATAATACCAGTAGGCCTTTCGGTGTATGTGAGTGGTGCCATGGCCTTGAAATACTTTCTTTTTTATCCATTGCGTTTGCAGCATTCAGGACCATCGGTTCCCGTCTAGTCAGCGCAACCTGTCACTTCATTACGTGGGTGAGAACAGATTTTCGTAAAACAGCCAGATATTTTCATCCTACTTGATCTGTGACGTCATGGGTGACTTCCAAGCAAACCAAGCACAACATTTAATTTTTTGCGGGTCATCAGATTCAGTGCTATCAGTTGTGTAAATCAGACCAGGCTGCCAATTGAGGGCAGAGGGCGGGGAGAGGGAGCAGCGTTGGCAAATGGACCGATTATACACGCTTGATCTGCCCTGTGGCGTCATAGCGAACTCCAGAGAGTAGACATTTCGGCAATCCCAAGCGCGCCTGGTGCAGAGCTACCAGTCGCCGTTGGCTTCAGCTCGATCCGTGAATGGTTTCCAAAGGCAGGCAGTGGTTCTTGGTCCCCCCCCCCACCCCTCGCCTGTCAATGGAGTCTGGCGGGGTCCCAGTCGAAGGTCGATAGTGGTCGTTGGACCCCACAACTCGCCTGTCAATGCCGTCTGGTGAGGGCCCCAGCCAATGCATTCAATGGTAAATCTAAAGTAAAGAGTAAATATTGGCCAAAGTGGGAACTTCACGATAAATAATGCTTCCTCATGTGTAAACCAACAATGTCGATTATAGGTACCGTACTATGCGAGACGGACATACATATCGTGTTCTTCTACTTAGGTTCCTGAGTGGACTGATGCTTAGTGCGCCCCAGAAAATAAAGATTTGCCTGAACATGTTTATCTGGATGAACGCCAGTATACTGCAAGGTCAGCATAATTTCGCACCAATAATGTGACAAATCTCCACCAACAAATTTCCACCGAGGCTGGCAAAGGATGAATTGCGATCCTAAGATGCATATACTTACGTAAATGACATATTTCCTCATCTTGAACAACACTTAGGGACGCACTTACGTGAATAACTACCAATGTCTGGCCAGCACAATGACGTATGCACGCTTGATATATACTCATACTTCATACAAACATTTTTTTTCGCTCTGCAGTAACCTAGACGTCCTTTTGGTGCCTAGCGAGCGAGGCACGACTGCACAAATGCTTGCATTATCCATGTAATGTTGGATGGAGTTGAACACCACTAATAAGCATATGCTTAATGAGTGCACAAATGTTTCAAATACGCTTGTATTACGTAGCCAATATTCTTCTCAAATGGCGCCTGACCAGACAACATGGATAGCCCGTTTTTTTTTCTCAAAACCCCGGGTTTTCCCGAGCTCCTTATGTATGCGAATCAATGTGTCAATATCAACACGGAAGGAATATGCAATATGATCCGGACATAATTTTGTCAACCATGGAATATGACCGGAAGGTCCATTCCGTTGTTGAGGTCCGTTTGGGACATCGGATGCTAATATCCAAACGGACGTCCAATATGGATTCCAGAACCCCATGGAACTATCGTCTCAATTAAGACGTCAATTAGCTGAGCCCGAGCACGACCGGTCCGGCCGCTCCAGCTGAAAATAAATCGCCTATTTGTTCACGCAAGGCCAGCCAGAATTTCGGCCATTGTCGCTGAAGGTTGCCAGCAGATGTCCAAATGTCCTGTACCAGATGTACAGCCATGTGTGAATTGTAACCTGTAGGTTGCATGTGTGCAGCTCTCCGATGATGCAGTCAAACCAGCAGCGCAGTCGCCAGACACCAGGCGGGCGTTTGCCGTCCAGCCATGGATGGCTGGACGGATGGCAGCCATGGATGGCAGCCATGGATCCCACACCACCGATCCCTGGCCGACATCTAGATACCCTACATAACTGTAAACCACACATCTTGGTTAAGCTATAGTTCAATTCGGCCGGACTGTGCACCAATCAGCTGAAGGAAATTGCGCTCGTGACGTTTAATCGAGCGGAACCCATTGGGCGGAAATTACCTCTCAGAACACCCAGCAGTGCATTACCATAGGAATGTGGAAGGGGAGGAGGGGGGGGTGGGGAAGCAGAGCCCCTCCACTTTTCACCAACGTTATTATACCCCCATCGTAGCGTCTCAGGCAGTGTGACAAGTGCGGATGAGTTTTTCTCGCATGCTCGGCTCCGTCCGTGCTGAACGAGTCGATGCTGGCGGAAGCCGACTGGGCTACCACCGCCGTCAACCTAGGACGCGCGTCACGGATCAATCGACTCGGGGGTGTCTGGTCAGTCTGTCGGCACCCGCGGCCGGCTATCGACAGCCACCGGCAATCTGGCTGTCAGGAGCTCGCAGGACGACGACTCTTCTTTGTCTTGCCTTGCAGGAGACGCAGATTGGCGTGTGATTGGTGTCAGACACCAGCGGCGCGGATAGAGGAGCATGCGGATCAGCGACCGACAGGGCGCTCGATCTGAAGATGGTAGGTGCCTGTCCGTCGAGTTCGTGTCGTGTCGTGTCATGTAATACCGACATCAGTGGCCAGGGAAGTTAATGGGGTATTGACATATCATCGTTATCTGCAAGTGATTGTATAGAAAAGAAGCAAATTGATTGTCAACAAGCACTAGCTTGGAAATGCTCAATTTTACGAAGGAGACACGCAAGCTTCGTTGTTCTGTCATACGTTATTCTCGGCGACTGGTGATCCCAATTTTTATGTCAAGTTCACGATAAGGAGGAATGTTACGAAGACACTACACCGCACAAAAATGCTTGCAATGCCAGGAAGGTAAAGTTTGAACAATTTGGGGAACACGTGCAAATAGAGAACACCAAACGATACTTTACATGCGGATACTTCTTCTACATGTGATACTTCCAGGCGGTCTGGTCCTTTTTGCAGTGAAATAAGATGACGCCTATGTGTGTATAGGTTACTGGAAAATAATCGTCACGCTACATTTCAAGGCATTTCAGCTAACTGTGTTCCAACACGATAAAACCAATCCTCTAATAAAACGTTAGGCGAACACTAAATTACTTGTGGGCGCGAAATGACCTACCATGGTCGATGTGCCCTAAAACCCAAATCACGCACACACACTAAATTACTTATCGTGCTACCGAAGTACGAGGTTTTCCACCGGCATGAAACCTGCAGTCTTCAAATCTTCAAAAATGCTCTGATTCTTTTCCGATTGCTTCAAGCAATTTTCTTCGGAAACCAATCTGGAAAAAAAAAACATGCACGCTCCTGGTCCTCTTTGCTCCGTTGATGGTGCGCCCGGTATGCCGCAGGTGCGATCCAGCTGGCAAGCCTGGTGGATGGTGATCTGGATCTGTCAACGTCTGCCAGCCATCGACTGGTGCCGCCCTGGACAGCCGTCCGGCGCCGCTCCGCTGGTGCGGTCACACTGACCCCTCCTGTGTCCGGCTCGGCAGAGGATAGTCTGACCTGTCCGTGCGCCAGCCAGACTGGAGGCACACCGACCACACCGCCCTCTAGCCGGACCGGAGACAGGCTGACCCTTCCATCCTCCAGCCCGACTTGGAACAGAACAGAGTTGCCACCCTCTGGCCCGACTGGAGATCGACCGACCCCTTCGTCCCCTAGTCCGGTCCGGGATACACTGACCTCTTTGTCCCCTAGTCCGGTCCGGGATACACTGACCCCTCCGTCGCCTAGTCCGGTCCGGAATACACCGACCCCTCCGTCCCCTAGTCCGGTCCGGGATACACTGACCCCTCCGTCCTCCGGCTCGGCCCCAGTTGTGCCGCCGGGCGGGTCGAGTTTCAGCGGCCGGCAGTCGCCAGGTCGAGTGGAGTTTCGGCCGGAGACCACCACAGTGCACCGCGTGCACTCGGAAACCAAGTCGGACGTGTTCCAGTTCGCCCCTAACGGTACAGGTGGGGCTCACGGCACAGGTGGGGCTCACGACACACTCAGGATGCCTATTGGATGGTGCACTGGAAATGGATAGAAGCGTGAATGTTTTTGGTATTGTTGGTGCAACCCCAATCAAGATATTGGTGTTACCATGCAACACCAATATTATGATTTCCATCCTAATGGCCACCCAATTCTGGCATTAACTCCCTGCATTTGAAGCGGGAACCAAACTCCTCTTAATGAGCGAGACAAACGTTACTCAATATATCAAAGTTCAACAGGCATTCTTCATTGATGGAAACGTTTATGTCTTTGGTTATGTTAATGCAACACTAATCATCGTCAAGATTTAGCATTTAGCGTCTACGCCGCTACATGAAAACACTGTAGTTGTATCACATCTTAGAATCACCAACACTTTATTAAAACTCCACCTATGGGACCATGCGACCACACTAGGGTGCATCAAACGCCCCACTTTTCAACATTTTGGAGAATCTCAACTAGCTTATGGAACAGAAATACAAAATATATGATATAATTTAGGTTAGATCACTATCCACCACCATGACCTTGAACTTTAACCCTGAGGACATTTCTCCCGTTTTCAGGTGGGGATGATAAAACAGCATGGCGTTTCCAATTCAAACGAAGCAAGCAATTAAAATAACAGCAGGCACGTAGCTGGGAAACAAATATCTCTATTGATATCAGACTTGATTCCTTGAGGCCATTGGAAGACCTCTGAAGAGGTCTGAAGACCTCTGAAGTGGCAGACCAAGAAGGGTCAAATGAGCTGTAAAAATCAACACATTTCGGAATTACTTGCAACTTTATGTTAATGTATTTTCTACCTCAGTGAAAAATAATTTGTATGGTATGTTATACTCCATTGAAAATATTGGGAAAACAGAACGTCCAGCTGAGACGCATACGTAAGATATGAGGTCAGCTCAAGGTCGGGGAATTTGGGAATACAGAACGTCCAGCTGAGACGTATGCGTAAGATGTGAGGTCAGCTGAAGGTTGGGAGCTTGGGGTATACAGAACGTCCAGCTGAGACGCAAATGTAGGATGTGAGGTCAGCTCAAGGTCGATAACTTGGGGTATGCAGAAGGTCCAACTGAGACGCATAGGCAAGATGTGAGGTCAGCTCAAGGTCGTGAGCTTGGGGAAGTGCGAAGACTGCACACTCTCGGCAATCCCACCTCTATATACCGAGAGGTGACGTGACCGAAGAGAGCGTGGCCCCGCGCAACACCGGAGGGTACACGTCAGAAGCGGGAGACGCCATCAGCTGCGTTACAGGCTGTTGGAGCACGACGGACACTGAAGCCGCGGTGACGACAGAGAAGAATCTGGACAGGCTTCCAAGCAGGACAGCGACCCTGGTGGAAATTGAAGAGCACACCGGTATTATCGACTTATCGACATACAATTTTTGTGAGGCGATATTATTCTGTCACGTAGATTAGCGAAGTCGTCGGTGGCGGAGATGATGCCCAGCTGCGTGGGTGTGGCGTCGGTGGCGGAGATGATGCCCAGCTGCGTGGGTGTTGCGTCGGTGGCGGAGGTCATGCCCAGCTGCGTGGGCATGGCAGAGATGATGCCCAGCTGCGTGGGTGTGGCGTCGGTGGCGAACCACGCGTCAGACCGATAGAACCAGGTGTCGCAGTCATGTGCGGTGATGCACCAACGGATGGGCGATATGTGATGGATCCAGCAGGGAACCAGCGGGCCGTGGAAAACCCTGTTTGGGGATGGTGAAGACCTGGTATGTAAACACCTTAACCCGACCTGGCTCTCAGCTAGACGCTTATGATTGACTGTTTCTACGTTCAACGGTCTCGTTGGACTAGAAAATGCTTCGCTAGGTATTCCGAATGAATACAGACTACACGATTTTTTTTAAACAAAAAAGTCATTAACATTAAAAAAAAAATCGGGATTTTTCCGTTTATACCAAAAATTTACATTTGATCTGACGTACGAAGTCAACTATTAATCCCAAGAGGTCACGCTTGATGTTACTAATGATAACTTATAATCAGCTGTGCAGTGGTATTGGTATTATTGTTCCACGATGCTTCAATTGGAAACGACGAAAGTGTCTCATCAGCCCTGCCTGGAAACTGGGGAAAATGTTAAGGACCAAGCTTCAAGCTCATGGTGGTGGGTGTAAGCCTAATCAAAATTATATAATACTTAATAGTATTATGATCTGGTTTAGACAGAGTCAAACGAGACTATGGATTGCACACTTTGGGGTAATTGATGCACATCAGTGCACACCATTCAGGTTAACTCATGGCACGCGTAAGGTTCACCTAGGTGGAACTCGACAGGCACATACATCTTCCCCAGCCCGGTGAGTTAGTTTTATCCGGCTAACGGCGATAAAAAATGCTATATTGCAGACCAAGATCACATTTCACGGTATCTGAGGGGCACGCATCCATGCTAAAAGGAAATGTAAAGAGAAACGTGTGTCGCATGTACCAGAAAGCACACCCTTTTGTTCTACATTATAATTTTATAATCTTCATGATTCTATATTCATGGGTGGTTTTCCACTTGAGGTAACTTAAGCATTGTTCCATGCTTTTTCTAGCTGCTACGCTTAGCTCCATGGTTCGTATTTGCTATTAATGGGAAGAGAAGAAAGTTTGTTTTCACTACAAGCTTCAACATAAGCGTATCAGCATCATTGATAGTAAGCATAAGAGAACTAACTTCTCCACAGTGATTCCTAATTTAGGAAAAAAAAGGAAAAGAAGGCTGGTGTATGACAGTGCAATATGTCCTTTGCTACACGACCTGGTGCTATAAAATGTCACGTGACTGTGGCTCCGCAAATTGCGTGTTACTTCTCTCTAATTTTCGGCAATTTGTGAATGTGATTTTTGTCTGTTTTATTTATCACGAACACAATGTGCTTGATGCCTCTGATGATCAAAGTAATATAAAGAAGAGCAGTTTTTTTGCAACCTAGCATGCAGTTCCGATTCGCCTGGAGACCTCGTCTGAATGCTGCCGATGACGACCAGACGTGGCCGACCGAGCGTCGACATGCGGGCGGAGATACGCTCCGAAGATGCGGACGGATTAGCAATCCGCTGATGCTGTTCCAAATGCTTCCCGGGATCCGTTTGTTCGCATGATTAGCAAGACGCCATTGCAATTCAACGGGATGATGTAATTTTTCCAGGTGACTACTTGGTTTATTTTGTATTCGTGGCGGAGCTTGGGAACCACGCGTAGGAAGTGAAACTTGCTGAAGTTTGCTACATTGTTGGTGCGTTGCAGGGAAATCGGGTGGAGGTACAGTTCGCCAGAGCTCGCCGGGTCTACCTAGCCATGTCTGGGAACCCGGAACCACTTGCCGTTTTTTTCATATAGAATCCGATCTGCACCAATTGCTCACCTGCTTTATCTCTCGAATTCACAGTGCCATAGGTAGAGCAGCGACCACACCAGTACCAATAGCCCACCTACTCTACCTATCACATTCACAGTGCGACAGGGTGAGCAGCTACCACTCCAGTACCAATAGCCCACCTGCTCTACCTATCACATTTACAGTGCGACAGGTAAGGCAGATCCGCTGATGCTGTTCCAAATGCTTCCCGGGATCCGTTTGTTCGCATGATTAGCAAGACGCCATTGCAATTCAACGGGATGATGTAATTTTTCCAGGTGACTACTTGGTTTATTTTGTATTCGTGGCGGAGCTTGGGAACCACGCGTAGGAAGTGAAACTTGCTGAAGTTTGCTACATTGTTGGTGCGTTGCAGGGAAATCGGGTGGAGGTACAGTTCGCCAGAGCTCGCCGGGTCTACCTAGCCATGTCTGGGAACCCGGAACCACTTGCCGTTTTTTTCATATAGAATCCGATCTGCACCAATTGCTCACCTGCTTTATCTCTCGAATTCACAGTGCCATAGGTAGAGCAGCGACCACACCAGTACCAATAGCCCACCTACTCTACCTATCACATTCACAGTGCGACAGGGTGAGCAGCTACCACTCCAGTACCAATAGCCCACCTGCTCTACCTATCACATTTACAGTGCGACAGGTAAGGCAGGTGCCACTCCAGTACCAATTGCCCACCTGCTATACCTACCGCATTCACAGTGCGACAGGGTGAGCAGGTGCCACTCCAGTACCAATAGCCCACATGCTCTACCTATCACATTTACAGTGCGACAGGTAAGGCAGGTGCCACTCCAGTACCAATTGCCCACCTGCTATACCTACCGCATTCACAGTGCGACAGGGTGAGCAGGTGCCACTCCAGTACCAATTGTCCACCTGCTATACCTACCGCATTCACAGTGCGACAGGGTGAGCAGGTGCCACTCCAGTACCAATTGCCCACCTGCTATACCTATCGCATTCATAGTGCGACAGGTAGAGCAGGTACCACTCTAGTACCATTTATTGAGTATAATGATCTCAGTTTCATTTAATTTAAGTTATATTTTTTCATTCATGCGGCCTATTAATTTCAGACGGACACTCGTGCGGCCGGCTCAGTATATCCCAGCAATACAACAGAGCCAGAGAGCGGAAACACGTCAAAACTACCTGCCAGGGGAAGGTGTACAACTTCCTCGAGCGCCCGACTGGATGGAAGTGTTTTGTGTACCACTTTTCAGTGTGAGTACGAGTTCCAGTTCCTTTAACACCACAATATATTTCTTCTTTTACTCACGTACATTACCATGCACTAATTTTAGTGATAGTTATAATACTTCCGACACCAACTGCTTGTAAACACTCACTTTCTCTTTCCAGGTTCATGGCTGTTCTCGTTTGTCTCGTCTTCAGCGTGCTGTCCACCATCGATCAGTATCAGAGCTTTGCCAATAAAACCTTATACTGGATGGTGAGTCAGACCGGCAGTGGTCCTTCCTCCGCTACAATAGCTAACTTCCACATGGTGGTCCGAATCGTTTTTCGTGTACGTGGAGCTCGCCAAAACTCTTGTCTTAACCGTCGTCGGGCCTACACGACCGTACCGTAGGCAAAGCTGTCCGGCACGCCGAGTTCAGTGAGACAAGCCGTAAGGAGACTAGCCAGAGCCTGCAAGGGCGCAGTGGACACCTCGTGCACCAGGTGCTCGGCAGTGATCCCGTGCACCAGGTGCTCGGTTGTGATCCCGTCAGCACCAGTTGCTCGGTGTGGCTTCCACCTACATGGGGTATTGTTTTATATACTTATGAGGGGAAGTGCCCCCTCAATGTTGGCTTCCCCCCAATAATTTCAACTATTAGCATGGGACTATATGGAGTATGCCCCTCAATCCATTTCGATGCGCCCATTGCCTTCATCAATTGCACCCCCAAATGATTTTCCAGTCGGTACAACACCGTGTGATGTATTACATGCTCCGCCTATTTGTCAGGAGCTGTTCCTGGTGACCTTCTTCGGGGTGGAGTACGCAGTGCGTCTGTGGGCGGCCGGCTGCCGCAGCAAATACCTGGGCCTCCTCGGTCGGGTGCGCTTCGCCAGAAAGCCCATCTCCATCATTGGCAAGTGCCTCAGTGGACACGAAAGGATAAAGATAGAGATAGAGAGAGAGAGAGAGATAGAGATAGAGATAGAGATAGAGATAGAGATAGAGATAGAGATAGAGATAGAGATAGAGATAGAGATAGAGATAGAGATAGAGATAGAGATAGAGATAGAGATAGAGATAGAGATAGAGATAGAGATAGAGATAGAGATAGAGATAGAGATAGAGATAGAGATAGAGATAGAGATAGAGATAGAGATAGAGATAGAGATAGAGATAGAGATAGAGATAGAGATAGAGATAGAGATAGAGATAGAGATAGAGATAGAGATAGAGATAGAGATAGAGATAGAGATAGAGATAGAGATAGAGATAGAGATAGAGATAGAGATAGAGATAGAGATAGAGATAGAGATAGAGATAGAGATAGAGATAGAGATAGAGATAGAGATAGAGATAGAGATAGAGATAGAGATAGAGATAGAGATAGAGATAGAGATAGAGATAGAGATAGAGATAGAGATAGAGATAGAGATAGAGATAGAGATAGAGATAGAGATAGAGATAGAGATATAGAGATAGAGATAGAGATAGAGATAGAGATAGAGATAGAGATAGAGATAGAGATAGAGATAGAGATAGAGATAGAGATAGAGATAGAGTATAGAGATAGAGATAGAGATAGAGATAGAGATAGAGATAGAGATAGAGATAGAGATAGAGATAGAGATAGAGATAGAGATAGAGATAGAGATAGAGATAGAGATAGAGATAGAGATAGAGATAGAGATAGAGATAGAGATAGAGATAGAGATAGAGATAGAGATAGAGATAGAGATAGAGATAGAGATAGAGATAGAGATAGAGATAGAGATAGAGATAGAGATAGAGATAGAGATAGAGATAGAGATAGAGATAGAGATAGAGATAGAGATAGAGATAGAGATAGAGATAGAGATAGAGATAGAGATAGAGATAGAGATAGAGATAGAGATAGAGATAGAGATAGAGATAGAGATAGAGATAGAGATAGAGATAGAGATAGAGATAGAGATAGAGATAGAGATAGAGATAGAGATAGAGATAGAGATAGAGAGAGAGAGAGAGAGAGAGAGAGAGAGTAGAGATAGAGAGAGAGAGAGAGAGAGAGAGAGAGAGAGAGAGAGAGAGAGAGAGAGAGAGAGAGAGAGAGAGAGAGAGAGAGAGAGAGAGAGAGAGAGAGAGAGAGAGAGAGAGAGAGAGAGAGAGAGAGAGAGAGAGAGAGAGAGAGAGACCTATAGCAAAGGCGAATAGAGCCGGACAGGAGTAGATAATTAGAACGAGGCGGATCACAGCAAACATTCCATGCGACCATTGCGATTCGGCCAAGTGAAAGATGGCTGCGGCAGTCATCATAGGCAACTGGGAATGACAAGTTGTGCAGAACTTATGAAATAAATGAATCCCCCTTAGATGCTTAATTGAGCTTATGATTACCTTAACATGTGCTTCTAACGAAATTCGACTCATCGAACCATACGTCAAATCTCACTAGGAGGTAATGGCCCGTTTGAATATCGTGTGGGAGCTAATTTAAGACTCGTCGTATAAAAAATGCATCCACGATTTGGATAGCTATTGGTATAGAGAACGTATTAAAATCCTATTTCTTCCTAAAAATGAGTTTAAATTTCGAAGAGCCTGCTAAATGCCACAATTGATTCAACTCGGGAATTTAATCCGGGACATGTCCAGAATGTCTCTCAACCGTATGCGTCAGAGTAGAAGTCGTATGCAAATAAGACATTGTTGCCTATATGCTGTATATCCGTCACGCTGTGACTGTGATCACCGCCCCCCCCCCCCCGCTGGCCAAATAAGACATTGTTGCCTATATGCTGTATATCCGTCACGCTGCGACTGTGATCACCACCCCTCCCCCCCCCCCGCTGGCCAAATAAGACATTGTTGCCTATATGCTGTATATCCGTCACGCTGCGACTGTGATCACCACCCCTCCCCCCCCCCCCCGCTGGCCAAATAAGACATTGTTGCCTATATGCTGTATATCCGTCACGCTGTGACTGTGATCACCGCCCTCCCCCCCCCGCTGGCCAAATAAGACATTGTTGCCTATATGCTGTATATCCGTCACGCTGTGACTGTGATCACCGCCCCTCCCCCCCCCCGCTGGCCAAATAAGACATTGTTGCCTATATGCTGTATATCCGTCACGCTGTGACTGTGATCACCGCCCCTCCCCCCCCGCTGGCCAAATAAGACATTGTTGCCTATATGCTGTATATCCGTCACGCTGTGACTGTGATCACCGCCCCCCCCTCCCCCCCCGCTGGCCAAATAAGACATTGTTGCCTATATGCTGTATATCCGTCACGCTGTGACTGTGATCACCGCCCCTCCCCCCCCCCCGCTGGCCAAATAAGACATTGTTGCCTATATGCTGTATATCCGTCACGCTGTGACTGTGATCACCGCCCCTCCCCCCCCCCGCTGGCCAAATAAGACATTGTTGCCTATATGCTGTATATCCGTCACGCTGTGACTGTGATCACCGCCCCTCCCCCCCGCTGGCCAAATAAGACATTGTTGCCTATATGCTGTATATCCGTCACGCTGTGACTGTGATCACCGCCCCCCCCCCCCCCGCTGGCCAAATAAGACATTGTTGCCTATATGCTGTATATCCGTCACGCTGTGACTGTGATCACCGCCCCTCCCCCCCCCCGCTGGCCAAATAAGACATTGTTGCCTATATGCTGTATATCCGTCACGCTGCGACTGTGATCACCACCCCCCCCCCCCCGCTGGCCAAATAAGACATTGTTGCCTATATGCTGTATATCCGTCACGCTGCGACTGTGATCACCACCCCTCCCCCCCCCCCCCGCTGGCCAAATAAGACATTGTTGCCTATATGCTGTATATCCGTCACGCTGTGACTGTGATCACCGCCCCTCCCCCCCCGCTGGCCAAATAAGACATTGTTGCCTATATGCTGTATATCCGTCACGCTGTGACTGTGATCACCGCCCCTCCCCCCCCCGCTGGCCAAATAAGACATTGTTGCCTATATGCTGTATATCCGTCACGCTGTGACTGTGATCACCGCCCTCCCCCCCCGCTGGCCAAATAAGACATTGTTGCCTATATGCTGTATATCCGTCACGCTGTGACTGTGATCACCGCCCCTCCCCCCCCCCGCTGGCCAAATAAGACATTGTTGCCTATATGCTGTATATCCGTCACGCTGTGACTGTGATCACCGCCCCTCCCCCCCGCTGGCCAAATAAGACATTGTTGCCTATATGCTGTATATCCGTCACGCTGTGACTGTGATCACCCCCCCTCCCCCCCCCGCTGGCCAAATAAGACATTGTTGCCTATATGCTGTATATCCGTCACGCTGTGACTGTGATCACCGCCCCTCCCCCCCCGCTGGCCAAATAAGACATTGTTGCCTATATGCTGTATATCCGTCACGCTGTGACTGTGATCACCGCCCCCCCCCCCCCGCTGGCCAAATAAGACATTGTTGCCTATATGCTGTATATCCGTCACGCTGTGACTGTGATCACCGCCCCTCCCCCCCGCTGGCCAAATAAGACATTGTTGCCTATATGCTGTATATCCGTCACGCTGTGACTGTGATCACCACCCCTCCCCCCCCCGCTGGCCAAATAAGACATTGTTGCCTATATGCTGTATATCCGTCACGCTGTGACTGTGATCACCACCCCCCCCCCCCCGCTGGCCAAATAAGACATTGTTGCCTATATGCTGTATATCCGTCACGCTGTGACTGTGATCACCGCCCCTCCCCCCCCCCGCTGGCCATGCACAGGGGGTTGGTTCACCCGGCCCCACGTGTTAGAACCCACTGTCGTATCCTATCCGCTCCACCTGTCGTTAGTACTGAGTACCCACTCGTCAGCATCGAGCACCCACCCGTCGGTACTAAGTACCCGCCCGTTAGTACCAAGCACCCACCCGTCAATACTGAGTACACATCCGTCAGTATCGAACACCCACCCGTCGGTACCGAGCACCCACCCGTCAGTACCAAGCACCCACCAGTCAGTACCGAGCACCCACCCGTCAGTACCGAGCACCCACTCGTCAGTATCGAGCACCCACCCATCAGTACTGAGAACCCACCCGTCAGTACCGAGCACCCACCCATCAGTGTTGAGTGCCCACCCATCAGTGCCGAGTGATTTATGGACAAACCAGTCCGTTGAAGGCGTTGGCGTCCATGCGGTGATGGCGTGCAGACGACTGACCCGGCATCGCCACAGTTGTGTCCGGATGTCGCCACAGTTGTAGCCGGTGCGGTTGTACGGCCACCGCGTCGGCTGCCATGTGGTGGACCCAGCCGACCGGCGGCTTAGTGACCCCAATTACTTAGCGGCGACAAAACCGGCTCCCTGCTGGACTGCAGCGCGATGAAAGCCCGGCCCACTCAGCGCTATGAGTCACGACCAGCAGCCAGTAGGAACGATCGACCGAGAGGCCTCGCCCGCTGACCGAGGCGGATGATGTGGGGATAAACGCCCGGGTGGAGACTATATGTAGCTACCCGCTGACTTAGGCGGAGGATGTGGTGATAAACGCCTAGATGGAGGTGCATGTATATGTGTGGATGCGTATATGTAGCGGCAAAGACAGGAACAGAGAGTAGGGGTTGGGGCGGAATAGCTAATCCTCCCCAACCCTTGACAAGTTAAGTGCCTATTGCATTGCATGTAAATATGGCGCTTCAAAATGGCCTTTGTCGCAGTTCCTTCCCAACTCTGCGATTGTATCTACGTCCGTGGTTACGGTCGGCAGCCAGTTCCGTGCCAGCTGTACATACCTGCTGGTTGGTGGTCACAGACTACGTGCTCTGGGCGCCCGGCCACATGACGTATTGCGGGACAGCCTACCGTCCACCACGGTAGTGCTGTGCGGAACAGCCTAAATATCTCACCTACCGCAGAAAATCGATATCGGCAAACAGACATTCAACTGCTTGCATCTTTCGTGGGCAGTAGGAATGCAGAACGCTCTCAAATGTCTGAATACTAAAAATGAAAATGCATTGTCATAATTGCGTCGGCCAGTGTGGGCATCTTTTATCGCATAGTGCCGGCGAGACCACCACGGGCGTGCAGGAACATGCGAAACAGTGTCGGAGAGAGGAGGGTTGGGTGGGGTTGGGAGGAGAAACAGACTTACATTTGGTCGACATGAGTCGACCCGAACGAAACGCATTGATTGTGTGTGGAGATGGTGGTTCGCTATAATTGAATTTCGCCCGCTAAATGAGCTGTAATTGGCTATTCATTTGGGAGTCACAATGAATGAAAGGCACGTTGGCGAAGCAAGAGGCAATTATCATGCTGCTGAGCTGAACTCCAAGCCGTCCATGTCACTGTGGCGATTATGCTGTCCTGCTGGCGCGAGCATAGGGCGTACCCGCGCCAATCCAAGGGCATACATTAACGGGTGTGAATAATTTCATTTCAAGTTGGTGTTGCACATTAGTGGTAGTGCACCCAGGGTCGCAGGAACTGTCTTTGTTGCGCTGCGATAGGTGTTCAAGTTTTACGATTCGTTGACCTAATCTACTTTAAGATGCGTAAATAGGGTGCTATGTGAGCTTTGTAGCCTACAAATAGCGAAGCGGCTGGAGTTCTTCAGTCACCAAATGGCACACAAGCTGCCAAATTGTCTGTTCTTCAGTCCCTGTCACTTTGAAAGTGTAGAAAATATATAAGTATGTCTAGATGCTTGCCTGCATAGATAAGCAATTTAGGTGCCAATGCTATTGGACATTTACCTATGCCTAGTCTGGCACGGGCGAAACTGGAGGTGTGGCACGTCGCCAGACCTAAAAATGACGGAAGAATTGCCTTGCTCTCACGCATTACATTCGAAGACTGACCATTAATGGAGATCAAACCTATTTTTCTCCTTCGTGAGCTGCCTGCGTTCGTTTTCACATGAACAAGCAATCTAGCAACATCTGAACTCTCAAGCATATGCTAGCGTACTACATTTATTATTTTTAAGTCTCCATGTCGTACCTTATGATGTGTCATCACGTGCTCGCTTCCAACATTTCGACAACTTTTCAACCAATCAAAGAACCTGGTCGGGCCAACCAGACTTGCTTTGATTGGATGAATCTCTCAGCGACGTAAAAAGCAGTTATTATTGTCCGTTGTCGCCAGAATCCATTGCAGCTTACAAACCAGGTATTCTTAGTTTTCGTACTAAATAGTTGGTAGTATTATGCTGCTTTGGTCATAGTATTTTTTTCATGTCTGCCTGTCTATTTTATTATCTCGTTCCAATTTACAATATACTTATGTTTATGTTATCTTATAAATAAGATACTTATGAAGCAACGATGATTGCATTTCTGAGACAAATCCCACCTACATTGATTTCATAAGACCCATACATA
The DNA here is from genome assembly GCA_034440615.1 of Ashinkailepas kermadecensis. NCBI lineage: Eukaryota > Metazoa > Arthropoda > Thecostraca > Neolepadidae > Ashinkailepas > Ashinkailepas kermadecensis. Next base: position 206,586 of record JAOTOM010004215.1, read on the forward strand.
CATATGGGTGCCACCCATACATAATTTGTATCAGCAAACAGAAACTGATCTTATTTCTGATCGTATATGATACAGTCATTAGCGGATCCAAGACATAACCAACGAGTAGGGGGAGAGGACATTCCAAATTTCCAGGCTCCCAAACTTTCTTGTACTTTTTCTCGCTGAGATTGCTCATACAATATTTTGTTGAGTGCGGGCGACAATGGTCAGTGCTATACACAAATGCACATTGCTAGCATCGTACAATACAATATTCGCCTTCGTCGGTTTGGTGATGCCGAAACAATTTGCAGCGCATATCCTGGGATGACTCCAAATCAATTAATCTTCTCAGCGTGCTACTGCCATACCATTTGCAATCCGGGTGAATATGGGGAGTGGGCGTTTTGCACCCCACAAGTTAATTAAGGTCAAGTGAGCTCACCTCCAAAAAAGTTAAATCAGTCGTCACACTTTAACGGGTAAAGATATCCGAACGAAACTTTCAGCGTTTGCTTATCTTTAGGGACGCAATAAAGCGCACTAGAGAAATGCTTGATTTTCTCCCGTTTTAAAAAAAAATGACTTGTTTGTGTTGCATATTTGCCCATAAGGGCTAAAATCGAAGACTCCGGCTAAAGTAAGCACTTTTTATGATACTAAGTTTCCGTAAAGCAAAGTTTCTCAGTATGCATTAGCAACAGAAATATCCTAAAAATCGAAAGTTGAATACTTTGAAAATTTGTATAAACACACATTGCGTGGAAAGCAAATATACGACCTTCAATATACCAGGAGGTGCTGAGTTGACATCAAAAGTAACGATAAAGATTATACTTTATTACTCAACGTTTCGGCCAGGGGCCATCGTCAGGAGTGGCCATCGTCACTCCTGACGACGAGGAGTGGCCATCGACCATCGTCACTCCTGACGATGGCCCCTGGCCGAAACGTTGAGTAATAAAGTATAATCTTTATCGTTACTTTTGATGTCAACTCAGCACCTCCTGGTATATTGAAGGTCGTATATTTTCTTTACACGCAATGTCTAAAACCCAGGAGCATCTAAGAGCCATTCTTCGTGGTATTAAACACACATATCTATTTTTGGCAGCGAAATATTTTGGTACCATGATCGGTTTCGCCTTCCTTTTATCATTCCAAATAAGTTTTGTTGTTAAAACCTTCCACGAAATGAACTCCCAGAATAAAGAACATGATGTCAGTCGTGACCACATAAACACCCCTAGTGACGTCACGTTTTTAGAGGAGAACATTTTTTGGGTGGTTTCGGGCCCTACTTGTCGCGCGCTTTCCGACGACTCCTCTTTCATTTTCGTGTGACGCTTAATTTGGAGATTAGAGGGGGGCAAATAACGACATCCCACGAGACGGGCTGTGAGTATCTGACCGGAAAGACCGCAAGGGTAAAAAATCCATTCAATATGAATATATGACAGCTAATATGACCATATTAGCTTAGGTCACGCACGAGGAAAAATGCAGATATAATTAAGATAGCGGAGACACTGTCACTAAGGGCGGGCGCCAACCAGAATGGAATCTTCATTTAGATATGTCGCATACTTGAGAATTCAATAAATAATCCAGACATAGACATAGGGCGGAAAGGTCATCCGAGGGCCCTCTCCGTCGGCTGAGGAACCCTCTTTAGCAACTCAGACGCCTATTCGTCAGACTAGTAATTGCTTACGTGGAATCCGGGCTCCTTGAGACTCTATTGTTTCAGCTAAAGCCGAGTGGTGACCGTAAAGAACGGCACGGAACATTTCTTGAGGCCTCCAATTCTTTCGACAACATGAAGCCCAGATGCTTTTTTGCACAAGTATACCACGCATACGCATGTGCAGTGCATGCTGGTCCTGGATCATAACCTTTTTAAAATCCTAGTATATCACAAGCACACAGGTATTCAGCTTCGTACTTCGGTATGTTCCTGCTTACTTTACTTCAACTGAAATTGGTTTTGTGTGTAAATGTAGAGGTGTTTGCTTTGTTTCTGTTTTGCGTTGGTTTTGATATTTTTGTCTTCCGTTACCCTAAGTGCTCCTGACTTGATGCCTACATGAGTGTATCTTTTTTGCTTATTTGATTTTCGCCTAACAAGTTCGCATAGCAATACAACACCAACTTTCAGAGATGGTGCTGCACTTGCAACGTCTGCAACACCACATTCTCCGCCGATGTGCTTGACATCAAAGCCCTTTCCGAAGCAGAGGAGTAATCGAATTCGCTTCCTAATTCAGATCATATGCACTACCAATGTAACATGCTCATCTGAGATGTGGCGTGCTGACCAAACTCATGACGCCCTAATCTGACCTGGACGTACTACACTGACCTATGCCGTACTAACCTAACCTGTGGCATCTGACCTGACATGTGACCTGGCGCTCGCCGGCAGATCTGATCGTGGTGACGGCGTCAGTAGTAGTACTGTCAGCTGGTTCCAACGGCCAGGTATTCGCCACCTCGGCCATCCGCGGCATTCGGTTCCTGCAGATCCTGCGCATGCTGCACGTGGACCGACAGGGCGGCACATGGCGCCTGCTCGGCTCCGTCGTCTTCATCCACAGACAGGTTTGTCAAGAAGATCCGTGGGCCAAGCGTCCTCCCCGTTCATATCGCCATCGGCTTCCCCCGATCTTCTGCACACTTCCTGCCGGTTCGTCGAGCCTCCATTCTGAATTTGGTGAGTCGGCACAGAGCAGTTGTACGCATGCTGTCTCCCGGGGTCGGTCATGTTTGCCTTCATGGATAGTCGTAAACAAATCGTTGACTGTGGACAAAAGGTTTCAATTGTGAGACCCAATCTTCTCTAGAATATTTATGCTGCGCACCGCCAATCGACGGCATTGGCTCGTAGTCGCTTTACACAGGAATTCGTTTAAGAGGGAGGTGATGGAATTGTTTGACCTTAAACAATTTGTATTATTGTTGCACATTTTACGAGTTGTCGAATTGACGTTGCGAACAATTTCACCGCGAAAAAAATCACTAATCTTCGTCGCTATGTTCGGCTGGCTAAGTAATATTATAATCAGAAAGTAGCTTAGTCGTGTCTTAGAGCTCCTAACTTGACATGTGCCATTTGGATGACATTTGGGAAGGATATCGGGAAAGACATGCAGGACCATTACGCATCCTTCGGTTGTTGATCGCCTGTTCAGTGGTGGAGTGACGGTGAGAGTGACCTTAGTTAGTTAGTTGTTAGCGATTGTGGCGCATCAACTGGCATGGTTATGTAGCGCCCGTCCGCATGCTACTTCAACGGTAAATTATTGCTTAGTCTACAGGTTCATACAGCTAAAGCATAACCTCTTAGACAACATGGCAAACAGGACGTAATATGGCACGCAAGGAAAATAAGACCGACTGCTATGAGACGAAAACTAAGATCAGATTGTATGGCTGGGAGATTGCAACGGAGGTGGTCAAATTTATCGGCGTTCTTCTCGACAGCCGACTAACATATAGGCATCACCCCAAAATGCTTAGATATTGGTGTTTTAAGTCCATGAATGTGCTGAATGATGTGTCCATAATTTGCTTTATTGTGTTTGAGGCGCAACGTCAGCGAAAGTAAAGGTCGACCCTTCTGTTCTGAATAAAATAAAACCGCACAAAACCACTGATGTGCTGGCCTGCTTACATGCATGACAGCCTGGATTTTTATTCACAAGTCGTGAGACTTCTTTCCTAATTCCAGGAGCTGATCACGACCCTATATATAGGTTTCTTGGGTCTGATCTTCTCGTCCTACTTCATGTATCTGGCCGAGAAGGATGCGGTAGACAAAGACGGCCGAGCCTCAGACTTCGCCAGCTATGCCGACGCACTCTGGTGGGGAGTGGTGAGTGAGACTGCGCTGTCCGCCATCCACCTCAGCGTCCTCTCGGCGCGCACTTTCCCACATTGCTTTGTCTCCCATCTTACTCTTCACCAGGAGCGTCGATTTGTGTCCTTTTGTGTGGGCCACGGTCCCACCAATGTTGATCTTGCCTCCCCCCATGTTGATTTGGTCCGCACAATATCCTATGCTCGTTTTACGCTGATGGCATCGTCAAATAAATAACCAGCCAATGAGATCTGGAAATAAAGTGGGCGAGATTCGATGAGTTTTCCGTTGGGGTTGTGGGAGGGGTCTAGTGTATTGACACTTCGCCCTCCCCCCACCAATGTTTTTTCTAAACAATAAATATCCCTGCTCTTCATCCATTAACTCTGTCAGAACTGATTGAGAGATTCAGTAGCCAACCAACCCACACCCATCACTTCGGCAGCAAACCGAAAGTTCTCCGTTTCGTCCACCTCGAGATGCCCGGATTTGCCCAATCAGCTTCCACACGTGTTCAATAACAACATTTCTAGTTATAGGTAAACCTTTGCATCCGTATATTATAACTAATAAGTGCCAAGAAATGCATTGTATAGGATAGCATAGTGGCAGTACCTGCAATGCATGTGAATAGCACCCGGTATGCAATGACACCCGAAGTAAGCAATAATAGACCATAGAATACAATAGCACAACGTTTACGTAACACAATATATAATGTCAGCATAGACAATGTCTAATGACTTCAATTATTGTACAGCGAGGTGGCACATCAAAACTCCGAAGCAGGATTGCTTCGGATCAGTGTCCCCGCGCTTGGGTAGCTTCCAATAGAACGTCTAAATCAAGAGATGATGACAAATGACACATAACGGGAACTGTAGTTGCGTCTTGGAATGCATTGTTGGGGACGCTACTGCATAATGCAAGGTAACAGGAAATTCTCACCGCATGTACAGGAATGAAATAGAAAGCGTAATTTCTCATTTTCTTTTTTATCTCTTTCCGTCACGTCTGAAAGGTGCCATTGAACTTACGGAATGACCGGACATTTTACATTTGTTTAGAAATGTGTCCTTATCACAAATATCCTTGTTTTTTGCCTTTGGTTGCAGCTTCACACCAAATGAACTTTGACGTGTTGGTTTCCATAAATCACTGTCAACACAATTTTGCTAAAATCAAGCCGTTCCCGTACCGGTTTCTTCCAGATGCTTACCGGCGCCACAGTTTGCTTCAGATGCATTGCACAGTGCCGCCACCGTCGGTTGGATTCAAATGAACTTAACCGTCGGTTTGCCATGACCTCCACCACCACTTGTTTGCTCCACATGACCGCCGCCACCGTTGGTGTGCTCCAGATGACCGCCGCCACCATTGGTTTGCTTCAGACCTCCGTCACCATCGTTAGTTTGCCACAGATCACCGTCACCACGATCGGGTACGGCGACACTGTTCCCAAGACCTGGCTGGGCAAGATTGTCGCCTCCTGTTTCTCCGTGTTCGCCATCAGTTTTTTCGCGTTGCCCGCGGTGAGCCATCTGATGCTTGGTGACTGAGCATGCAGTGCCTTTTATAACTTTCCTCGCCCGCCGTTTAATGCGGACTCCAAAACACCATGTTGTGACTAGTTGGGATTAATTTTCTTTGTTTGCTGACCTGAATTACACAAGATTATCTGGATAGCCAACGACGGTCGAACGGCAGGGCTACCTGCCTCACTGGTACTGACCATCCTCCCTGGTATCGAACATCCTCCCTGGTAGTGGCCATCCTCACTGGTACTGACCATCTTCCCTGGTAGTGGCCATCCTCCCTGGTACTAACCATCCTCCCTGGTAGTGGCCATCCTCCCTGATATTGACCATCCTCCATGGTAGTGGCCATCCTCCCTGGCATTGACCATCCTCCACGGTAGTGGCCATCCTCCCTGGTAGTGACCATCCTCCCTGGTACTGATCACCCTCCCTGGTACTGGCCAGCCTCCCTGGTACTAATCAGCCTTCCTGGTACTGACCAGACTCCCTGATACTGACCAGCCTCCCTGGTACTGACCAACTTCCTTGGTATTGATTAGCCTAACTGGTTCAAATGTCGGCCCCGCATTTTATGAGATCGACAGAGTGACTGTTCCACTCGGCTCGAAGAGCTTGCTTATGATGATGAGCCGGTTATGCAACAGATGATACCATGGGTGTAAAGATAGCAAGTTCTTGGGGGGGGGCATGTCCACTCACCCTTCCCAGTTCTTGGAAGGACCCAATTTGTCTCCTCCAGTTTTGGAACTTGTTCCCCCAGTTTTCATTGAGGAAAAGCTTGGATGATCTCCCGTTCCTTCAAAATGTGTAATCCATTTCTTTTATATTCGTTGTTGAAATATGCCGACTGAAGATATCGTTTGTCATACATTTGCTATGGTTTAGGAGCTAATAGTTAAAGCTATACTTCACAGGCTGTGTACCCCTTGCACACGAGCCCCGAATCGCATCCGTTTCTAAACACAATTTAGGATCGTTGTTTGCACGATTGTTGACATGGCAACCATCTATTTTTCATCACTGTTCCTTGCGTGGATGCGAGCAGGATTGGTGCGTCATATTGACATTTTCACGTGTAATCTGTGCAATCATGTGGGTGTGTGATCAGTATATGTCAACTTCACGTGTTCCAACTCACATGGTGAAGCAATCTGGACAGATATTGAGCTTTGCAAAAAACATCGGTAGGGCCCCAAGGCGTTTTATGCCATCATCTTCAGCTAACAACCAAAAGCTACATGCTTATGCACTAAATTATGAACTCAAATGTTACCAGTGCTCTCCCCCATGTATCCATCACTACGCCTTCGAAATGAAATAAAGCACCCTTAAACTGGAGCACAGAGCGGAGGAGCACCCTTTTAAAAGGCATCCAGTTTACGTCCCACGTTCCAGCTAGATCCTTCAAGGCATATATAGGGAAGTCCATTGCCAAATTGTTGGCTAAAGTTCTGTATTTTGTGGAGAACTTCGATGTGCGACGGAAATTGTCTGTTTCTAATATATGTCTGATACCTGGCGCAAGCGATCTGGATATCTGGCACTTTTATCCTTGCCTATGTTATACCGTCACACACGCCGTGATAGATATGTGTCGTTGACCTGGCATGAATGCCACTGACCTCAGTGACCTGAGCGGCCACTGTGCTGCAGGGTATCCTGGGCTCGGGGTTCGCGCTGAAGGTGCAGCAGAAGCAGCGGCAGAAACACTTCAACCGTCAGATCCCGGCGGCGGCGCAGCTGATCCAGTGTCTGTGGCGGTGCTACGCCGCCGACCATCAGCTGGGCGGCGCCACCTGGCAGGTGCACCTGCACACCGGGCCGGCCGCCGCCGCCTCCGCGCTGGCCCGCGTCAACGCGCTGGTGAGTCGGCCGCCAGCTGGCCGGCAGTCGGCCCGGAGTCGGCCGTGAGATGGCCGTGAGTCGGTCGGCAGTCGGCCCAGAGTCGGCCGTGAGATGGCCGTGAGTCGGTCGGCAGTCGGCCCAGAGTCGGCCGTGAGATGGCCGTGAGTCGGTCGGCAGTCGGCCCAGAGTCGGCCGTGAGATGGCCGTGAGTCGGTCGGCAGTCGGCCCAGAGTCGGCCGTGAGTCGGTCTTGAGTTGGCCCAGAGTCGGTCGTCGGTTGGTCATGGGTCGATTGCGAGTTGTTCGTGAGTTGGTCATGAGCTTGTTTTGGTCCAGAGCCGCTTCGCTGCCTTGTGTCGACCAGCTGATCCACCTGATGTCTGGAGCAGCCACATGGCGGGTAGGTGGGTGCCTTGTGTCGACCAGAGGGACCACGTGATGTCTGGAACAGCCCCATGGCAGGTAGGTAGGCGCCTTGGATTGTTCCGCGTTATTATGGAAGGGGAATGAATGGCTTATTCTGTACCAAATTGCATTGTGCTTAATAATACAATGTATTCTCAAGACCAGGAGGAAGCACAGCATAACAATAATTCTGCTGACAGCAGTCTTAACGGGACAAATTACGTCCTCAATATGCACGACAATCAAGGTACACAAATACAGCAGAAACGCATATGGGTTGTCAGTTAATTTTTTTTCGAAGGCATGGAACTGAACATCGATCATCGTTGTGACGGGGATGATCATACTTGCGGTACTCTGCATTCGATTTGCAGTTCCTTACCTCGGAAAACATTGCAAACAAACGAACTTAAAAAACGTATGCCTTGCTCTCATGACAACCCCTGGTACGGTGAAACAAAACAATATCGGTCGCTCCCGTTAGCAGGAGCAAGATGAATGCTAAGCTGAGCGTGATAGGTGGGTGCAATCCGCCCACCAGTGACAGCCCTCCTGAGGCGGAGGCGAACAATTGCTTCGGTTGATGTTGGTTGGTTATTGGTTTCACGACACGTCGACCGTTGAGTCATGTAGCGTCGCCAATCTCTCACGCCGATTGGTCGCGGGCGAAGAGTAGCGACAGGTGAGACTCGAACCCACAACCTTTCGATTGTGAGACGAGCATCTTACCCCTAGACCACTCCTTCCCTTGCTTCGGTTGATAGAACCATGCAATAGAAAGGGCTGTGCTTATGCTCACATATAATCTCTCTGGACAATTATGGACCCTGGGGAATCCGCGGCCGTTGTGACCGGCAACATTTTCCCGTGCATTGCCATTCCGGTCCGTTGGTTTTCCCGCCCGTCGACACTGATTCAACCTTCCCTTTCACGCTATCAGACACGTCCATTCCTGATCAGCCGAGTTGGCTCATGCGTTACATTCATTCTCACTCTGCTACCTAAATCTGACACCGACGTCACCTTCACTCCCCTAGTGGCGAGCTCTGACACCTTCAGTGATTGCGTCTCCAGATGGCGAAGCGGCCGAGTGTTCTGAAGCGGCGGCGGTCGCTGAAGGCGCGGCTGGACCGGAGTCTGGGTTTCGAGACGCCCCGGGCCGACAGCGTCACCGCACTGGACACTCCTGACCTGGCCGTCTCGCACCGCTCCAGCGAGGCCGACCTCGTCTTCTTCGAGGACGCCAGACACACGGGTAGGCGGCGGCGGGTCCTTCCTGCTGCTGACGTTCAGCAGTGGCGCATGGTAGCCTACCCCGGCAGCGCTGACTTACCGGCCCGCCTTCGAACCGGTACAACGGCGCCTCCACTGCAATGTGCTTTGCAATTGGTTGAAATGAAGTCATGAAAGTCGCCCACGTGCGCACGAGAACACGGCGGCTAACTTAACATTCGCAACACAGGGTACGATAAGGGGGAAATTTACCCCACTCTGAGGTCTTCTGAAATAACTTCCAAACAGTTCAAGACATCGCTTTGAAACGGGGCATACCTTTCGACAGTTCAAGAGCACACATCATATAAAACAATAGAGGTCTCGTATACCAAGGTCCTGGATAGGACAGCTTAAAGTCAGGTCACGATCTCGTCTAAATGCCGTTTTTAGATGCGCATCGAAACATTGGCCATGAACAAACCGCAAAAGATAGGCAAAAGTGAAGCACGGGTGTATAGACAAATGAAGAAAGAAAATGTAAAACTATATAAGGTGACATCAAGTCCAATTACCAAATCAAGTGGGGGTTTATAACATTAAACAGGTGTTTTTCTTCCTAACTTTCCGAGTAATGGACTGTGTTTCCCACTCACGCAAACCATGTCCTGGAATAGTTTTTCACGTTTGAAGCTAATATCAGGTTACACCATTGCTATATCTCTTGAAGCATCCCGAGAATACAGGTAGATGGTCTGGAGGCTACAATACGGAAGTAAAAGTGGTTAAATCAGGGCACGTTTCCACTCCGACTTCGTTTCAGACATTATTATTTATCAAGTTTGAGGTGAATATTTTGGATTTCAACATTTCAAAATTATTTCTAAAAAAATAAGTTCAAAAACCAATTTTTGTCTTCAAATTCTCAAAAAGGACAGTCATCGGGTTTTGTCTTGGTTTGCTCGCGCCAATGGATAGCGAAATTGTCTCACCTTGACTAGCTCAGCACACAATTACAGATTCATTATACGAACAAATTTTGCAAAGAACAAAGAAAAACATTCCCTTAACCATCCACCTGGAACAATTTCCGGACAATCTAATCCCGATATGCTATGCACGTATATCTCCGTTGCCAGTGCACATTCGCGTGATGTGTTTGGAAATGTGAACTCGGGGCGTGGCAAGGCTTTGAAAATTTTGGGCCCCATCTACATACACCCCATCTGGTGTATGATCTTATGGATCAAAACCAGAGGTGCAGCCAAAGGGTCCGAGAGCCCCGCCCCCTTAACCACCAAAAATACACCAGACGAAGTAAGTTAATTTTACATTTTCACCCTGGAAAACCGGAAATTTCGACGCAGCGACGTTTTCTTTGTTTCTTCACATTTTTCTTCGTCGGGTCCCTTTAAGAAATGTCTGGCTGCAACCACGGTTATAGCTCTTCTAGCCTAAGTGATAGAACTTCAGAAAATTTGGCACTTCTCCTTGGATGGGAGCAAAAAAAACTATGCATGGTCAGCACCGGTAGTAGTAATGTCCCTGGCCTCCGCCAGCCGGGCCGACACGTCAACCATGGCGGTACAGTATGCCAGCCGTGGACACTGGCAAACAACTGATTCCTGACAAATTCCTCTCGGGGTGCAACTGTAATCAGCAGCACGGAAACTGTCCAAAAGTTTGGGAGAGGGGCAGAGCTAATTTGAAGTTGATCGTTTCCATGCAACACCTACAGGGTCAATGTTAAACTCATCTAAATCTGGCGTATCGATGGCCACTCTGCCCCTACCTTAAGTTCCCGCGCTCTGGACTGTGATCCTTCACATATCGAATGGACACGAATTGCGGCTGTTTCTTCGATGTGTACAATTGCATTGTACAAAACGACAAATATTCTTACATTAAAAAAAACAACAATTCCAGGCATATGGGAATGGTTCCGATGTAACATTTTCCAGTACAAAATATGAAATATGTGATGTTTGACTTCCCGAATGGGAAGCTGATGGTCTGTTCTTCATACGATGCAGTTCCAGCTGCAGTGATGAGTGCATTCGCGAATGGCAACGAGCTGCGTCGCCACCAGATAAGCGTGAGGGGCAGAGCACCACGCCTTGGCAGTCCATGGTGACGTAATCATTGATCAATGACCACCCTCTCTGATGCGCGTCCTGCATCACGTCCACGTGTGGGCACCAGGCAGCGGCACTCTCAGGACTGGACCGAGTCCGGCACTACAGAGCCGATGCTGCTTCAACGCAGACTTGATCTTAGACGAGGTGGATGGCGAGGGAGAAGAACCGCCACGAATAACCAGGTCAGTTTAGCGCCGCGCCTCAGGGTGACTCATGGCTGTCATCAGGCTCCTTCAGGAGGGTCAGGGTGACTCATGGCTGACATCAGGCTCCTTCAGGAGGGTAAGGTGACTCATGGCTGACGTCAGGGTCCTTCAGGAGGGTCAGGGTGATTCATGGCTGACATCAGGCTCCTTCAGGAGGGTCAGGGTGAATCATGGCTGACGTCAGGGTCCTTCAGGAGGGTCAGGGTGATTCATGGATGACATCAGGCTCCTTCAGGAGGGTAAGGTGACTCATGGCTGACGTCAGGGTCCTTCAGGAGGGTCAGGGTGATTCATGGCTGACATCAGGCTCCTTCAGGAGGGTCAGGGTGAATCATGGCTGACATCAGGCTCCTTCAGGAGGGTCAGGGTGATTCATGGCTGACATCAGGCTCCTTCAGGAGGGTAAGGTGACTCATGGCTGACGTCAGGGTCCTTCAGGATGGTCAGGGCGACTCATGGATGACATCAGGCTCCTTCAGGAGGGTCAGGGTGACTCATGGCTGACGTCATGGTCCTTTAGGAGGGTCAGGGTGACTCATGGCTGACATTAGACTCCTTCAGGAGGACCAGGGTGACTCATGGCTGACATCAGGCTCCTTCAGGAGGGTTAGGCTGACTCATGGCTGATATCAGGTTCCTTCAAAAGGGTCGTCCATTGTAGCAGGGTCAGATTCAAGGGGTAGGGTGGGTTATACTGGACATGTGTCCCTCCCGATGGAAAAGCATAAAAGGGACTGAATTCGCCCGAAAGACCCAGAGTCCAGACACTTCTGAATCAGTGGCACCCCTACAGACAAGTCTCCCCGCCTGTTGATTAAATTCCTGGAGCCATCCTTGCATATCAACAAAGCAAGCTCACTCATCTATTCTGAAGAATAAGTGTCTACCTCGGCCCACGTTTGACGTTCTGTCAGAGCTCGCAGGTCTCTCCCTCCCCATCCAGTCGCCACTATTGATCTACCTCTATTGATGTGGTTCTTGACAACCCCTTGTTCAAAATGCCGCGCCGACTGGAACCTGTTGTTTGACATAAGAACTGACCACTGCCTGGTGGCTCGCGTCCAGTGTTCTCGTTCTTTCAGTTTGTCACATGCGCAACGTGCCATGCCAACGTACATAGGTGGGCATCGCCATGCGTTCTTCTCTGGTCTTGAAATATCTCCATGACCCGATTGCGCAAACGCCGGATAGCTTAGCAGATGCGTAGAAACGTATCAAACGTTGGGGACAAGCACCCTTTGAAGTTGATTCTCACCATGCATCGCCATAGCATTAATGCTAAAATTTCATGAAAAGTGTGTGTGGGGGATGGCCCCCTGTTCCTACACCTATGTAGCTCAACATATATTTGAAGGTTTTATCTCCCTGGAACAGATCAGGGATTGGGTCAGGTATGTTGTCTGAAAATTATTGGGAAGGGTGGGGGGTGACAATGCATGAAGGCAATGGGCGAGCCCAAATGGATTGGGGAAGGAGGCACTCTCCATAGGGCCCCATGTTAAGAGTTGAAATTATTGGGGGCAAAGCGAACATTGATGGAGCACTTGTCCTCTCAAAAATATATAATATAACACCCATGTTTTCGGTCAGGCTAAGGAAAAATCGTCGGTCACAACCAGTTACATCAATGCCATCTCAATCCCACCACTGCACAGAACTGATCTCGGTTCATTCTGTTGTGCGGTTAACATGGACGCCGCACAATCGTCAACAGTCGGTACACAATATTGAATATTTGTTTGATTCTCAACTTGCTTAATTCTAGTTGGAACCATTCAACTATGTTAGGCACCAAATACAGTATTCATTCGTTTAACTGATGTCAGCTCTGTATATTGTTTCATTATCTGACCAGCATATATACGTGAAGTCGCTTTTTCAGTCTGTTCTAGTGAGTCACCGTACCGTTCTCGCTTCAGCCTGAATGATGTTCACAAGAACGCTATTCGAGCCATCAGGAAGATCAAATACTTCGTGGCGCGACGTAAATTTCAACAGGCGAGGAAGCCTTACGACGTCCGCGATGTCATGGAGCAGTACAGCCAAGGTCACCTCAACATGATGGTCCGCATCAAGGTGTGTGTGTACATCAGCCTACTCGCCACGTCCCATATCGACGTACACCATTGTCAGACAAATAAAATAGACATAGGGAGTGAGCATAGCTCCAGGAAGGTGTGAGGGCAAATACAAGACAGCTACATCAATTATTTTAATTGTTATTTCAAGGTAGAAAACGGAAAATGAATTATAATTGCAATACACACACACATATATATATATATATACATATGTGTGTCGCAAATACAATTCCGTACAATGTATATATTGTCTGTAACACTTGGTTCATTGTGTGGTTCCATCATCCCGAGAAAGGAAAAAATAAAGCCCTATTCCTTGGTCTCATGCCAATTTCAAATGAAGTCGTACGCCTTTTTATACGTACGTCAACTTCGTTCATCACATTCCCGAATGCGAATGACTACTTGTTTTGTCGCAACTACACCTGGGCTATTATCATAACCACGCAGATCGGACAATGCATTGAGGCTTCACTTAAAAAAAAGAATCCTTAATCACCCCTCCCAACAAAAAAATTGAAGTCTATAGAGGCTGCTTTACTGCGTTCAAGGTGTGACTAATTGTGTTAATATTGTTAAACGTAATTCGCTGTGATACATTGAAAGCCTTTTAATACCTGCTGGAACCAGCTACGTCATTTGGGAAGAAGAGGAACAACCGTTGGATAGGCAATCTGAAAACCGTAAGCTTTTAGGGGAGACACGATTTAGCAGATACATTTTCTCCAGTTGAAGTATGAAGCCGGTTGCAATGGCTACCACACATGTTGCTATTGGCATCCTCTTCTCATGGCAAAAACAAGCGCAAGTCCTTCCGACCCGCGGCTGCGGAATGGTGACATTGTGGCACATTTTTTTTTAGCGAAAGTAATATTTCATTATTTGGGTTTCACCTTGATTTCTAATTTGTCACCCACTTCTTAGGTGTCCGTTATCATTACCATGCCCCCCCCCTCAGCCTAGCAACGGTGAAATGCTTTTATCGTTTGCCGCTGCACTATATTCGCAACGTTGCACAAGATGTTGCTGCCTGCACCAGCAAACCTACCGCACACCGACATAAACAGATTTTGACGTCTTAGTTGGGGTCATTTGCATTAACTTGCTTCAAGGGTTTGTCTTTGACTTGCGGTGTAAATCAATCACTTGCAAACATCGAAGTGCTGGCGAAGTGCATCGAAGCACCATGGCACATTTCTTACCGAAGAGCGCCGAGTCACCCCAGCAGTTCCCAATGACCGTGCTGCCATCTGTGCACAGGAGCTACAAAGGAGACTGGACCAAACCCTGGGCAAACCAGGAAGCTACATGTGCAGCCTTGATAGGAATGGCGGCTTGAAACCCATGACCATAGGCGCCCGCATCTACCGGGTAGAACAGCAGGTGAGGGGTGGAGTATACGCCTACCTCCCTAGTGCAGCAATGCATGGCAGCAGGCACAGCTATCTACCGCAAAGCTCCGTGTTGGAAGGGAATGGCGTTAACACCGACCCTCGAAAGCGCTACCCGCCGCCCCAACCCCCACGGTAAGATGATGCGACATGTTCGGGCTTATGCAAATTCTATCATTGCAACGTTCATAATCATAGGCACAAGATTCAACATCCAAAAATGTTGATTGATTTTATCAGCCGGACCCCCGCGGTGCATGAAGCCCATGCCTAAGTGGTTACAGCCCTGCCATATGCAACCATTATATGTTGGAGCACGTACACCACTGTTGTGGTACGCTGCGACGCGGTTATCCGCAATACCGGTTGCATTGGATTAGTAGCGAACAGGGGCGGATACAGGAATTGTCAAGGCACACTCGTCTGGAGTGTGCCTTGGCTGAAAATCCGTTGAGCTGGGGATGTACCTACTCGAGCCTTTTCCCTCCAGAGCGCACCTTTTCCTTCCAAGAGGGCGACTCTGGGTTAAAAATCCGTTGAGCCCGGGGAGGGGGTTCGCATTCGAGCCTTCTCGGAGGGGCGCCATTTCCCGGCCGGATGGGCGGGATGCCCTCAGTTACCCTTCATATGAAACCAACAAGCACGCATGTGGAAATGGGCGAATGCGACCGGAGAACAGTATATGTCGGGGGGTCCGGAGCGCACCGACTACAGCGGTCATCAGCACAACAGTATATGTCGGGGGTCAGGGGCGCATCGACTACAGCGGTCATCAGCAGAACAGTAGATAAGCGGTGGAATTGTGGAGTTACTCGGAGCAGAACGAGTGAAGGCTGCTGGTGAGAAGCAGTGAGTTGTCGGACGGACGAATATTTCCACCGGGAGTTCGTGAACGTTTGGTTATCTCGACTTTACAAAGCGGCACCCTACCAGGCAAAGTCGCTGGATGCAACATTATGGGCCATGGGGGCAGACATTCTCCCTTTCTCTGCTCAGTGGTGTAGTTACTGGAAGGGGCGCAGCCATGATTGCCTTGGGGGGACCGACCCCAAACATGTCATGAACAGAGACCGCTTTAGAGGTACGAAGCTCGCCGAAATGCATGCTTTTGCGTGATGAAAATCTCAAAATTCTTCTTTGATGTATTTTTGGTGCTAAGGGGAGGGCGGGGCGGCGGCCCGGGGCCTTGGCCGCGCCTCTGGTTACTGGTGTACATTGCATGGCGCCTAGTTAAATAACCATGACTGGCAACTATCCACTTAGACCAATAGCCACCAATCACCTTATGGACTCGCAAATGACCACTGAGGCCGGGTCTCCATTACTCGAAAACCGCAACCACCAATGTACCTGAAAGACATTGCCCTTAGCCTCGCATGAAAATCATCTGCGTGAGATATCCTTGTCCCATTCTGAAACCCCTAGACCCTTGGGGTCTAGTAACCTCTAGTACCCTTGAAATCAGAGTGCAATTTTAACGCAACTGTGTTCCGGCTCGATTACAGCTGCTGATGATGGACAAGAAGCTGGACCAGCTGGTGACTCTGCTGGGAATTGTGGTGCAAAGGCAGCCCACCAACACAGCAGCTGTTCACAGCGTGTGACGTCCGCACCACATCGGGCTGCAGCTACACCGATACCTCGAACTCTGGAAATGACATCGCTAGATGGAAACTGTGTGGCGGCGATGCAGTGGTGCACGAGACAATGCAGTCTAAATGTGGTCCGCCTGACTCGGTGGAGTGACAGCCAAAGTGGCGAACCAGACAATCAGATGACGGAGCGGCGCCGTGCGCAGTACACTAAGCTCAAGACAAAAACATCAGCATGTTGCCCGGATTTGTAACGGGTGCCAGTGCAGTTAAAGTATGGACGAAATGTGCGGTCGCGATGAGACTTGGGTTCGATACCATCCAGCGGGTTTCTGGAGACTGAGCATGCCCGCTGAATGACGCATCCTGCTACAGAAGAGTCACGTTTGCAGATGTCGTGTTCTCAGTGAAATGTTCTAGTCAGCCGACGGAGGTGTATTCCGGGACAATTTGGACAGTGACCAAGATGTCGATACAATAAGTCATGGTTGGTTGGTTATTGGGTCTTACGACACGTCGATCGTTATGTAGCGTCACCAATATCTCACGCCGATTGGCCGCGGGAGAAGAGTAGCGACAGGTGAGACTCGAACCCACAATCCTTCGATTGTGAGAAGGCCAACTTCTCACACCCTAGACTACTCGTCCCCTACAATAAGTCATGCTTGTGTTTGCTATATTGTTTGGCATAGAATACAATTTGCGCCGTTTCTTTTAAATGGCATACTTCACAGGCGAGCATTAATTATCTCCGACATCATGCACAACCTCCATCCAATCTATCGTGCTGCTAAATTCGGTACTTCAAGAATTCACTTCTACGAAATGATCATGCACATAACCATGGGCATCACCATCAAGTCAAAACCTTTGAGGCGTTATTGATTACCCGAGATCAAATTACAACCGACTATGTGCTGATATTACGCACAGTTGGTCCTCCTACTACTTGGTTAGAATGAACAGTGATGTGCATAGGCCAATAATTATCTTGACTAACGAAGGCTTGAAACCGCTTGCATCCTTAACTGTTACCGCATGACGATATATCCCCGCACCCGTCCCACCCCGAATATAGAAATAGTTCAAATCTGATCCAGAATACAAGTAAGAAGTAGACATAATTATCTTTCGGGTGGCGACATGTCTCGCGAAATATCGCTACAAATCGTGCGACGGACTCATCTCCGTGACCATCATTCCATAACTACCATACGTATACACTACTCCACAAAACTAACTTTGCCTACCAACGACTGCACGACAGTGATAAATTATTCGTGAAATAGGGTGGAATATACCACTTTCTGAGCACTCAATCGACATCCTTCTCAAATAAGTATCAACATTCTGCTACGTGATGATGACATCCTGCTACGTCCTTATGAAGTCTTCTTGTCTCCTTTCTAACAGTATCTCGTTGATAAGTATCATGTTCATGCTCTCTATAAGGGATAGTGAGACACGAACATTTCACAACTCAATTTCAGGTAAATGGACTACCTCTAATGTGATTTTACATCAAATGGTAGTTTATCATAGGTTGTTTCTCGCTATCCCGAATATAGCGCTTGCTAAATTACGAATCTCAAAACAAATGATAAAGGTACAGTCGTAAGTGCGCCATTGGCTTAAAGTTGCGTCTGAAAGATATCAAAAGCTAAAGATAGCAAAAGATATCAAAATCAATGACACTAATTTCATAGCAAATTTCGACATCCTACTGTTCTCGTTTCGACATCTCACACCTAACGAAAAACCATTATTTTAACGCTGCTACACGAGCAGGACCAATTTCAGACGAGCACTAAAAGCGAACATATGCACACGAGGCCAGTGACCTACATGGCGGTCAGTGCCCACGGCTCGGTCGGTTATTGGTTTTACGACACGTCGACCGTTGAGTCATATAGCGTCGCCAATCTCTCACGCCGATTGGTCACGGGCGAAGAGTAGCGACAGGTGAGATTCGAACCCACAACCTTTCGATTGCGAGACGAGCATCTTACCCCTAGACCACTCGTCCCCTGTACCCACGGCTCCTCACTGGAACTCCCGCTGAGAGGGACGACGGTGATGCAGCATAACACCCACCTTGCTATCCCTAGCTTACCCAACCTTCAGCCTCGCCTACCACCATCCAGGTGACACGACTCCTGCCAAAGTACGACTGGCAGCTTCAAGGACATTCCACTAGGTTCACCGGCTCCAGTGACTGATAAATCCGGCACAGATTCGCTACCGATGGAATGCACTGGTGCGAAATGAATAGCTCATCAGGGACACTTCAGTCTACTATGCTCTTCGATAGCTTTTAGTACTTAAAAAAAAACAGTCGTCCGAAGCGAACACACTTGTTTTTCATTCAAGCACTAACCACATTTTGCTGAAATGCCAACGGTCGATGAATGCATGTATTGGCGCAGACTTGTGGATCACGTAGCTTACTGTGTCCGGCGATTCAAGAAACATGAAACTGTGGCTGACATATACACTCGGGCGATGAATGACAAATCACATTCGCCACCACCAACGGCTGAGCTTCAACCATCCGCTAGGACGGCCAAGATTTCACTCGGGGAGTCTCAGAATGCGCAAGCAACACAGCAGGGGACAAGTCAAACGAATGCGCGCTGTCCCACAGAACACGACACCACCGGTGTCCTAAAACACCCAGCCACCCTCCGACGACTTGGCGTTGCAGTGTGCTCACGAAACGCGACACCGTCCAATATAGAGGCACGGCCGGGGCGGCTACCTGGCGGTCGGACGGTCGGCCGACCGAGGGAGGATAGGAGGCGAGACAGCAGAGCAGATGGTGGGATGGTAGACTGACTGCTCATCCCGATGCGACGACCCCACATCTAGTCGCGGCTGCCAGACCTGCGGACATCACGAAGCTGAAAAATGGAGCCGACTACATATTGATACAGCACCCTTCCGGATGGGCTTCAGATTCAAATTTCACAGCCAAATGTCAGATTCCTGACAGATTAGTACTGTTTCTACAGCACGCACCCCACGGGTACCGGTGCTCGCAAGACAACAAGCAACGAAATTCACTGCAAAATATTTGAAGTTGAAAAACCTGATATTAAAGCAGTACTGTGTCACAATAGCAAGCAAAATGCTTCGGGAATTCGATGTGTGGCGTGGAGTGGGTCCAGTGTCATCTAGATTGACCCCCGGTGACTTTATCCACCTGATTTACCCAGTGATTCTGCTGCGCCACAGTTGCACATGCACCATTCGACATCACGAAACAATCGGGAGCGAGATGGATACTCACAAAAGCTTACATTGTAATTAAACAAGAAATGTAGCAGCTGCAGTGCGTCTACAGACTGCAGTGGTGCATAAGGAAGCACTCTTCCCCGGGCTGGTACCGAGCATGCCGAAATGTAAAAATGCTGTTTTTTGTTTTGTCTTGTTAGCACATTTGAGCTTTTATCTATTCATTGTCTTATTCCAAGTATTTACTCGAACTTTCCGACAACTTCCCCTTCGCAAACTAAAAAAGAACATTTTCAGCAGAGTGCAGTAAGTTGATGCGTGCGGCCCAGTGGTGCGTGATAGCGGACTCACCTCCTGTAGCGGCTGTACACGGGCGAGCCACGCGGACTGCGCGAGCGGGAGCGGCGACGAGGCGACAGTGAGCGACGGTCGGGAGACCTGCGCGCACATACATAATCAGCGGCAAGCGCCAGCAACTATCACCGGACCGCCAATATCACTGTCAATTTACTGTCAACACATTGCGCACACACCTCCCTCTCTGGAAATCTGCAGAATCGTCAGGTGAGATTACTTCCGGAACATGCGGGTGAGGTAACCTCAACCAGCGACTGGGCAGGGCTGCTGACTAGCACCAACATCAGACGGAATGTTACTTAATGATACACAAATCAGAGACCCGCAGTGCCTATAAACCCCAGTATTCAGAACGGTATCTACTGGTCAAACCTCAGACGATTTGCTACTTACTTGCTTCGATCTTAAGCGTAGGGAGCGAAGCGAAGTGGAGCAGAGTTGTGACCCGAGATGCAAGTGCGTTGTCAACGCGTAGAATTATTGTAAAATCAACAACACGATGGGTGGCAGCGAAGACGCGAAGTGTGTGACGCGAGGTGGAGGTGAGCGGCGAGCTCCGACGGGCCGGGTCAGGTCAGGGTTCGTCCGAACCCTCACGTGACCCGCACAGGCCATAGGTGTGTGGCAGGGGCAAGGGATGGTTGAATGAAGATTGGAGATCTGCAATATGGGCAGCATCACGTTAGGAGGCCGCAGTCGCTGCGACATCACAAACACGACAGCATTCACTCGCCGCGCGTCGCATCCGGCCCCGTACCAACCTCAACATGAACAACACGTCGGCCACACTGGGCGCCCGGGTGTCGGCCCGGAGACCGCGGCCGTTCGCCGAGGACACTGACCTGCGCACCACGCCGCCGCCGCCGAAGCGGCCTCCGCCTCCGCCGCCGCCGCCGCCACCACCGCCGCCGCCACCACCACCACCGCCGCCGCCGCCGCCGCCGCGGTATCCGCTATCGCGATCACCGCCACCACGGTTACGGCTCTTGCCCGACGACATCTCCACCCGCACCCGCTCACCGCAAATACGCCTGGGGAAGCACATATGCTGACTGACACCTGCTCATCGCCGTTTTGCCTGCGCTAGCGAATATGCTAATTGGTGCCCACTCAGCACTGATATGCTTAGGAAAGACATGGTAACTGGCACTGGCTCACCGGAGATACGCCTGGGCGGTGGTGTTTCGTGATTTACGGGCGCTTCGATTGCCAAGGTCATTCCGCGCCCATGATGATACGCCTGGAAGATGCTGTGCTCATGGCTGTCTAGCAATGGCAAGTTCGTGCCAGAATTTCTGATGACTTGGCCACACAAAGATATCCCTAGACGACTACACACAGGTTGGATTTGCGTTCTCAGGAAAACCCCAGAATACAAAACACAGCTTCAGTGCACCGGCGTGCTGTTCACAAAAGCATGCCAACGACCTAAGTTGGTGAATTGCCACAAATTTGCATGACAGGTCAGTCATGAGCTGAGTTGATTATCTGGGTTGACAACACCATAGTTACCGGTCACACAACGACTACAGTCACTTACGTTCCGTCCAGAGCACGGACTGCATCCTCAGCATCGCGCGGGTCCTCAAACTCCACAAACGCAAAGCCGGGCGGGTTGCGGGCGATCCAAACGTTCCTCAGGTTGCCATATTTGCTGAAGGTTGCTTCCAGATCGTTCTTCGCAGCACTGTTTCCCAAGTTTCCGACATAAACCTTGCACTCCAGGTTCCAGTTGCGGGTGGCCATGTCAGCAATCTACCGAGAACAGTAGGATTAGCGATTAATTATTTGTGGAATATGGTGGAACATATCACTGCCTGAACGCTGAATAGACGTGCTTCCTAAAGAAGTATGGACATTGTGCTTCTTGATGTGTTTATGAAGTCCCCATACCTTGGTTCTAACATCTGGCACAAACATATCATGGTTATTCACTGTGTTCACCACTCTACAGATTGTGATACACAAGCATCTTGTAATACAATGGACAAGCATCATATCAGGACAGACCATATTTTTGTTAAGTTTCACTAGCGATTTTTTTATTTTGAAGACTGGTGGTACCCATTAATTTGTTTAAATCCCTAAATGACTTCAGGAATTTAAGGAAGAGCTACAGAATGCCTCACTTTGTGATTGGTCCAAATAACCTTGACATCAGAGATGACGAGTTCAGTGATGCTCAACTGCCAGCCATTTTATTTTGCATATAGGATTGGATTGTGGCTTTACGACGCACTCAGCAGCTGAGGCCATATGGCGTCGCCTGCCTCTCACCTTGACAGGAAGGGCGGGCATCGCGGGGAATCGAACCCCGTACCTCTGGCGTGCCAGCGCTCAGCTTAACAACTGAGCCCCCGATTTTGCACATGGATGCTACCAAGTTTGCAATAATCGCGACAGCTTTAATCTGGATCGCATCCGATCGTCGGGGGCAAACAGATCTAGAAAATGGTGCAATCATTCTTGTTTGTGCCAAGGTGCACAAATACAACTGTAAGCCAGGAGTGATATTCATTGGCCGACAAGATGGAGAAATTATGGTGTGATGCTGCATGCTGAGATGGTCTGCTGACCACTGTCAGTGGCTCTACTTGCTGCAATGAACATTTCAAGGCATATGTACCACTGCTGGACAGAGGTAAGAGTATCTTGATAGCCACGGGTATGCTGGAGGCTGAGG
This sequence comes from Ashinkailepas kermadecensis, assembly GCA_034440615.1. NCBI lineage: Eukaryota > Metazoa > Arthropoda > Thecostraca > Neolepadidae > Ashinkailepas > Ashinkailepas kermadecensis. Next base: position 229,108 of record JAOTOM010004215.1, read on the forward strand.
GAGGGCTAAGGAAACCAGAGCTATTTCCTTAGCAGTGTAAAAATTGAGGTTTTTGTATCAGCTTTAGCTTGAAGACAGTGGTTCTATCAATTTTGGAGAAACCTCCCACAAAATACTTTTTTTTTGTTGTTGCAAAGATGGGAACTGACTTGGCAATATCCATCTTGTAGGAAACTTGGGTGACCATAACCCTTTCATATACACATTAAGTGCAGAAAATTCACATTTTCTAGCTGACTGCATCATGCCATCTCCAGTGTTAAAACAACGGTTTTTCATTAGGTGTGAGATATCAAAATGAGTTCAGCAGGATTTTGAAATTTGCTATAGAAACGATGTTGCCCAACATAACTTACAAGCTTTTCAAATACAATTTTGATCCCAAAGTATACCCATATGTGCACATTTTTCCTTCCTTTTGAAATGCCTAATTTATGGATAATTATTTTAGTGATAACCATGCAAAATACCCGTCCTTACCAATTGATATTGTATAATAAATCACATCATAGGTAATGTTCTTACCTGGAATTGTGCTGAGAGGTGGTTGTGCATCACAATCTGCAATGGTGAGCATGATACTTATCAACTTACTTAGCATGATACTTATCAACAAGATTCTGTTATAAATTAGATATGAAGACTTCATAAAGACTCATCACAAAGCATGAAGTCAATAGTTTGTTGAGAGGGATGTCAATTCCATGTTCAGAAAGTGGTATATTCCACCCTATTTCATGAATAATTTATTGCTGTGAAGATGGCAAAATATTTGGTAAATTTAAAATTTAAGGCAAATTTTTAACTTTTTGAATTTCTTTTTCTAATGCAATGTTTATGAATGTGGTCAACATGATGTGACCACTCATTTCCTCTGCAAATGCATACTGTTCAGTTGGCAAACAAAATAGCACCAAAAAAAGGGGTTTGAAGATGAGCAACATGGCACAAAAGTAACGTTCCAAAAAATGTAACATAACCTAACATCAAATGCAAGAGAAAAAACCTTCAAAAGTGGAAGAAATACAGACATCAAGTTTCATGCTTATACCCACCATTGTGGATTGTGATGCACAAACATCTTAGCACAATTCCAGATAATAGGATTGCCTATGATGTGGTCTGTTAGTAGTCCATCACTTATAATTATCCATACCTGGTGCATGAGACATGATAAACAAGATCATGGTTAGGTTGGACTATATTATGCTACATTATCTTAGTCTAGGTTAGGCTAGGCTATTATATTTTTTATTCACACATCATCTATTAATTCATGACTGAACATAAGTCAGAAGACAAACCAGATGCAGCCACGTGCAGGATACTGCATGCATTCGTGTAAGTTTAGCTATGCTGTGTACTGGTCACATTCCAGTATATCACATAATTATTGAGCTTTCTTTTGAGGACAATCACTCAAGCTTATAATTTTTCCAGCAAGGTCATTTGCTCAAAATGTTCCAAGGTCTGCCAGTATGTTTTTTTAAGGAATTCCACAGAAGGGAAATTAATAATTTTCTTCTTGAAGCAAAGAAGCTTCATAAGCAGCAGTCTGAATGCTGTGTTGGTCAGTCCAACACCATCAAGGTATAAACAGACAAGCCACAGCCCAGACAATCCCATCAAGCTATGTAAATGTTTGCAGCATTAACTCATCAAATACAGTTTATATCATAGCACACTTCCTCCATATTGTGCCTATGACATCATCCATTGTATCAACTTAAAAGTTTATACAAAAAAGCACTGAAAAGTAATCATTTTCAGAGAAAACGAATGGTCACATTGTCTGAACCATGTCAAAAAGCAGTATTTAAAAAAAATCCACAGGAATAAAATTTTTCCTTTATCTCCAAGTTTACCAAAAACTGTGGAAAAAAAATCAAAAGCAATGTTAATTGTTCATTTCAGTCTTAGCCGCTTCAGGACTCATAATATTGCATCATTTCTGAGGTCTTTAAGATGATGGGAATGCTTAGCTAAAACTATTAAATTATGTCACAAAAGCTCCTGTGATCAAAAACCAATCATGTGAAACTTGCTAGTAGTGATAGTGTTGAATGATCAATACAGTTAATATAGGTATCATTATATTAGGTCTTACAAAATAAACACAAATTACACTTTCATAAGTAAGCTGTTGAAGCAGAATCGAGCTTGAACAACTTCAACAATTCTTTAAAGTAGAGACCAGAGTGGGGAAACTTACTTTCCGGGTTGGGAGCCGGAGTGCATACCGATTTCTTCCGGAGTACATTTTCATGGACATTACTTTTGTATGCATGGAATCTGTTTACCAGTAACCGACCAGAAAAACCTAAATCAGTACCTACATAATATGCATAAGTAATATCATTCTCATTTTTGGTCAAATCAAATGTCAAAACATAGGAAAAAAGAAGTGAACAATTGATGGCACCACCCGGCAGTGACTCGCAATAATCAGCACCGTCTTGTTTCTCATAACTCACAGGAGCAATGTGATTTCCTTTCACTTTTGGTCTCAGTACAAGTATGAAAAACAAAACAAAAACACTTCACCCTCAGCTCAGAGCACATACCTACCTACTCAGCCAATTTCCCACGTAATACAAACGCAACTCCGCTACCACACAACGCCAGAGTTGGATGTGATCAAAGCAAAGTATCAGTCAAGGTCTTGTGTTTGCAGTATGACACTGTTAACATGTGTTCAAAGTTGTGGTATTGTTCCAGATCCAGGAAAAAATGTGATTTTTTAAAAGTACAGGGTATTTTAAAATAATTTAAAAAATTAAAATATTTTGTATTTTAATATAAAAATCATGATGCGACCACTCATTTTCTCCACAAATGATTATTTTTCCATTGGCAAACAAATACACAACCATAATCTTCACTCTGCAAACATAGCACATTGCGTATAATTATCTGTACCTGGTGTGTCACAGATGTGATAAAGAAAACATTCAACACTTCATGCACTGGATTTGATACTCTTTGACATAGAAAACCTTATGCTTCTGCCTAAATTCGACATTATCTCTGAGAATGAATACTCGCAACATGCCGCGCCAGCAACCGTTGATAAGGGGCGGAAATTCTTTGCGATGCTGTATTATATTTTAAATATATTTCATGATGTCACGGTGGAAAAATTTGTTTTGGACGATCCAGGTTTTCCGGTTAGGTTAGGCTAGATTATATTATGATATAATATATTTTATATATTATGCTACATTATCTAGTCTAGGCTAGGTTAGGTTTTTTGTCACCAACTTCATGCATGACATCATCAAATCATTAAGTCATCAACTGTCGCCAACTTGAAGCAGCCAATTCTGATTGGTGGCCTCCGGGACTCCGGAGAACGTCTCTTAAAACTGTCTTTCCAGTTCTATGGGTGGCAGGAACACAGGTTTTCCAAGACGCAGCTCCAAAGCCGGAGAAGTGTACTCAGTGCGCATATCTTGCAAGTTGCTGTTGGCGCGTTGTTGTCAGCAATTCCGATGGTTGTGATTGAGGAGTGTGTGAGGATGTGGTCTGGCTGCTGACTGCTACAAAAAGTGCTTAGTTTAGTGGTAACCGTAAGTGGAATAACTACCATTTTTTTAGTGTCGGTCTGTTTGTTTTTATTGATATCTTTGTTCCCATATTTGTGTTGGCGTGCATGTGAAGCCCATCCTATCCAGTATGAACTTGGAGTACAAAAATGTTTTCAGATATAAAATCTCTTAAGAAGTGCCCTAATTCCCACCCTGGTAGATACCATAAATTGTCTTAAACTTGTGCTCAAGAGCTCCTAGGTAGGTAGTTAGGTAGGTATATAGAGGAAGAGGGGGGTTTCTGAACACTTAAGGCATTATTCAACAAATAGCTCTACTGCTGCTTCTGTATAGCTGAACCATTAATTGTAGTGTTTACTGAACACAAAAATGAACAAGCTATCCATATTCAAACAGTTCCTTTCAATGAAAATCCTCTAACCACTTGCAAAGAGGAACTTTAAAACAGATAATTATTTTATAGTGGTGTGCCATATTCTGAACACAAAAATGTTGTTGTTCAGGATTACCTCACTGTAGCTGTTGTGGTACAAGCTATTAGTAGCCACTACAAAATGCTGGTGTAATTGAAGAAACACAATTGAAAGTCACTTCCTTATGGTTTCCTTAAGCCAACTGCTCTTGGAAGCCTAAAATGGTTCCTGTGAACTTCACAACCTCCGTACACAAATAATAGGTATAACTGTGATCAGACCTTCATATTTTGGTAGTGACAGGTCAATCATTTATGAATACCACCATCTTTTTGTTATTTATGCACTGAACATGATGTGGGAGACGACTAAGGGTAGGTGTTCAGGAAACAGAACGTGTTCAGATACCCCCTTCCCCCTCTTCCCCTACCTACCTAAATATGTACGACAAATTAAAAAATACACAAACATGCACACATACATACTTGAATTTTCTTCTCACAAATGCTAAAAGTTCGACAATTTAACAAATGGAAAAAGCAATGCAGTTGGCATTTTTGTAAGTCCTGAGCATCGGTGACGGATGTGACGCACATGTCAGAAACGTAGAGAAGAAGGAAAATTGCAAACACAAATGGAATACTGATATGAACCTCCCAGCCACAACTCAGTGACACCACGCACCTTTGCAGATCTGTAAGTACCCTCGTCTTTCCCAGACTGCGCGATCAAAGCCGCACCAAGACACCCCAAAGTACAAGATGGCAGCAACAAAAGCGGAAGGACGCGGAAGGCAGAGCACAGCGCATGCGCGCATACCAGCAGGAAGCTTCCAATAATCTAAGAAAAAAAGTTCAGTGACACTTTAACCAATTAACACGAACATTTCGGTTCAATTATGAACACTCACATTTTGTTTCTTGTAAAATTGATGCGAAACATTTGGAGCAATTCAGCAATTGAATTGACATGCAGTGTTTCGGTATTTTATTAAAAAATAAATACGTGTAGAAATTGCTTTTCTCTACGACAATAAAATAATAATTTTGTTCACAAATTTTGCGTTAAATAATACATCATAAATATGAAATCAATACTTCAATATATCTTTTTACACCATCTTGAAGTACGTATTGCTTCCATTAACCCACATTAACCTCTATAATAACTACACAGCCGACTCGCCGCCCGCCGGAAGCTCCGCGCCCTATTCCGGCCGGTACCGGCTGGAGGAAGCCGAGCGCAGGTATATGGGCAAAAGATCGGGCACGGCACCCGCTCGCATGCATTTTGGCCCTGGAATGAAAGGTTGTAAAATGACAAGTTGTTGATAGAATTTGATCAAAAGTAGTGAAAGATGATGCTGGGTTCATGATGAAAAGATAGAAATGTTGAAACACCTGGCAAAGTATTGCCGTTGTGCTTTTGAGGTGTCTAACTTGTATCATCGTTTTGCCAGCTTCGTGAGGTATTCGGTATGTGTACCCCGATGGAACTAAGACCCCGGATCATAGGCGTAGGAACAGGGGGGGGGGGCATGGCCCACCCACTTTTCAAAGTGGGGGGGGGGGGGAAGGGGCGACAATGGAAGCTGGCCCTCCGACTTTTGAGATATCAAAATTTCCTAAAATGCAGCATGCACACACTTGAGCATGTGAAGAACTCCCTACAATCCATAACTAAGCAAAAGCTGTACATATCACATCGTAGCACTTCATTTCTTAAGTCATGCACACTTGTACATGGCCCTACAGCAACGCAACTAATTCAGGAGTTGATGTAATACAACAGATATATGAATATTCACACCTTATATTATGTAATGAAAAGACTATAAAGCAGATAATGTGCCAGCCAGTACCAAAATACATTCATACTAGAGTTTCACTGTGGTTCTTTGACTGTTAACATATTTAACATCAATTTAATTAATATTGCCTAGAGTACAAAATTGTAAATGCTGAGGGCAGTAACGTAGCACAATCAAGGTAAGACACATACAATTTGCAAGTGCAATTTCCTTGCCTTGATATTACAGAGCTATATATTATACACGGCCTTGGTCCTAGCTGCCATACACTTCAACATTTACATTTATTTTGGTTATTGAAGCATACAAATTACTACCACGATACATCCATTGCGTGACTGTAGTATGAAATAGAACGTACAAAATTCTACATTTCAATGGATTTTCACAGTTTGGCACAGCCCACAGATCAGTGGCGTCGCCACGAAATTCTTCCAGGGGGGGCAATGTTGATAGGGGGCCTCCTGCTCCCCGAAAAGGGGCCTCCACTATGTTAGGGCCTCCTCTTGCTTTTTAGGCTCTTAGTATGGTTCCCGAATGGGAACATGGCTACGGATTCTGGAACAACAACAAGGCTACGGATTCTGCTGGGCCTCCTACGCTTTGTTAATTCCTGCCACATAATAGACTTACGCCATATCTGACGTGATAAAATGCTTCGTATGGGCGTTCGCTGCGAAAATTAGATTAATTAAATTCGGTCATTAGTTCCCTTCTTACCATATTTTATCGTGAAGAAATGCGGATACCCGCAGAGCTTTGATGCACCTCATATCTTTGATTAAACATGCTTCCAGGTTGGCTACCGAGCCGAAGCCCTGCCTGAGTGTACTTATTTGGACCCGTTTCGTATTTCTTCGTCTACGGATGTGCCCTAAGGCTCCAATTCATTTTTGTTAGAGGCCCAACGCATTTTCGAAACCCCTGCTCGTTTTAGGGTTTTGTTGCTTTTTTTGCGCACCGAATATTTTTTTTTTAGTTGTCGGGGCGCTTTCAAAGATCTCGATGTGTTTACTTAGTGCCCGATATTTTTTTTCGTTTTGGGATCATGTTGCTTTTTGCAGCCCCAGCCTCTTTTCAGGCCCTTGTGCGTTCATATGGCCCCTGTGTGCCTTGAGAGCTTCCGGTGTTTTTGTTTTTTTGTGTTCTTAGTGTTCCCGGTATATATAGTTATGGCTACAACGCATGTTTTCGGACCCTGCCGCTTTTTACGAGACTGCGCTTTGAAGGGCCAGTCGCATTTTCGGTCCCCGTTGTGCTCTTAGGGTCCCGCTGTGTTTATTTGGGGCTTCTGACGCACATTTGTGGGGCCCCAGTACGATTTTGAGGCTTCGGTGCGATTTTTATGGGTCCCAGCGCGACTTATCGCGCCCAGGCGCGTGGTTCCGGGACCCAACGCCAGTTATCTGGGCTCAACGCGATTTTTGTGGATCTCTTCTGAATTTTCTTTAACTTCCGAATCCTGCCCTGATTTTTCGAGTCCCTGGTGCCATGTTTTTGTATCTCACCTCGATTTTCTTCGAGCTCCGGTATGTTTTTCGATGCCGTACGCGATTTGTCAAGGCATCTGATGACATGTTCGGTGCTCCAGAACCATTGTCTTGACCCGGACTTTTTTGCAATCCCTCCTGATTTTGGAGGGCTCCGGCTTTATTCTTCGGATATCGATGGGACTTTGGGGGTCACACGGTGCCTATGTCGGGCCATAGACGCAAATTGTTGGCAGCCCCGACGTTAATTTTTTATGCCCAGACCAAATTTTTGGTACTACCGATGGGTCCGAGTGCGAAATTTTTGGTACTACCGAATTGTGGGTCCGAGCGCGAAATTTGGTGGGACCGTTTGGAGTTTGCGGGGCGCGTTGTACTTAGCTGTGACCCCAACGCGATCTTAGCGATTCCTGTTGCAGATGTTCGTGCCTCGGAGCGAGTTTTCTGGGGCCCGACGTATTTACTTTGAGCCCCTACGCGAATTCTGGTGGACCGACGCGAATTTTTGTGGTCCCAGCGCGACTTTTTTGGGCCTCGGCTCGATTCTCGGGAGCATATCCCTCTTAGGAGGGAGGGGCCATTTGCCCCTTTGATATGTCACTGCGGCCACCGAAGGAGTTCTATTTTTATATAGGTCCTTACGTGATATTTTTGGGTCCTGGTACGATTCTTCGGTCTCCAGGTGCGATTTTTTTTGGTACCCTGACACGTTTTTTTCCAGTGCCCAACGGGTTTTGCGGGGACTTTGACCCGATTTTTTTTGGGCGCAGAGTGACATTCCGGTTGATAATTGATTTTTGGGGCAGCAGCAAGCTTTGGGGTCCAGGCTCGACTTTTTTGGTCCCCAGTGAGATTTTCGAAGGTTGCGACGCGACTTTTTTAGTCCAATGTAATCTTTTGTGTCCCGACGCCATTTGCTTGGATCCCTAACGGGAGTTTTAGCGATCTCGACACTTTGTGGGTGTCCGATACGTTTTGGATGCTTTTAGTGTCATTGTTGGGGCCCAAGAGTGATTATCCATGTCCGGATTGTTTTTCGTTGCCCCGGCTTCATTTGTGTCTAAATGATACTGTTGCGGAACGGTACGACTTATCGTGCCCCTAGCGTGATTTTCATGATCCGGGCGTGCATTTTTGGTACCCATAGGCTCAGCGATATTTTCAGGGGCCCCGGCCGGATCTTTTTGGGCCCATGTCGTGATTTTCAAGTACCCCGGCACGACTCCTGCCATTTCAGATGCTTTTAGCAAATTATAGACCTCCTCTCGCGTCTTAGGGGTCTCGTCTCATTTCCTGGAGCTTCTTTACCGGTTTTGGACGTCTTCTCGTCCGTCCTACCCTCCTCCATATTCAATGGTCCTCCTCTCCCGTTTTGGAGGACCTCCTCCCACATCCTGGGGCCCCTTTAACACGGCATGGGACTTCCTCTCATGTTCCAGGGGCATCCTCTGCCAAATTAGGGGTCTCCTGCTACGCCTCGTGGGCCTCCTCCTTTGTCCTCGCAAAGCTTACCCGTCTTGAGAGGATCTTCAATTTTGGAAACCTCGCCTCCTTCCATACCTGCTACCTACCACTCCCATTTTAAGGGCCTTCTCTCATTTCCTGGGAATTCCTTCCGGTCGTCGAGGCCTCATTCGGCCCTGGAGACCTCCTACTCCATCTCGAGGGACTCCTCTCGAGTCCGGCAGGGGCCTCCTTTTTTCTTTTTGAGGCTTTCTTTTTCAAATTAGGGGCCTCCTCTCACGTCTTCGGGGCCTCCTGTTCCGCGTTTTGATTCTATCTTTTTCCATTTTAAGGTTGGCCTCTTATCTCCTGGTGGACTCCTGTTCTCTCTTAGGTGGCTCCTCTTCCAAATTACACGCAACCTTTCCTATCTCAGTTACCTTGTCATTTCCTGGGGACCTTCTTACCCGTCTTGAAGCCTTCTTTCTCGCCTGGGAGCCATCCCTCTTATCTAATGGCCATTCTCTCCTATTTTAGGGGGTTCCTCGTGCATCATAGGGTCTCTTTCCAATCTTATATCGTCCTCTTCCGAATTAGGTGCTTCCTGACACTTTTCTGGATTATCCTTTTCTATCTTGGTGGAACCTTACTCGTTTCGGGGACTGCTTTTACGTCTCCGAAACCTCATCTCATATCCACTGGCTTTCTCTGCCGTCTTAGGGCCTTCTCTCATTTTCTGAGGTCTCCCTTCCCGTATTGGGGCCTCCTTTGCAATCCTGGGGGCCTCCTTTGCAATCCTGAGGGCCTCATTTGCAATCCTGGGGGCCTCCTTTGTAATCCTGGGGGCCTCCTTTGCAATCATGGGTGTCTCCTTTGCAATCCTGGGCCTCTTTTGCAATCCTGGGGCCTCCTTTACAATCCTGTGGGCTTCCTTCGCAATCCTGAGGGCCTCCTTTGCAATCCTAGGGGCCTCCTGTGCAATCCTGGGGCCTCGTTTGCAATCCTGGAGGCCTCCTTTTGCAATCCTGTGGGTCTCCTTTGCAATCCTGGAGTCCTCTTTTGTAATCCTGGGGGCCTCCTTTGCAATCCTGGTGCCTCCTTTGCAATCCTGGAGTCCTCATTTGTAATCATGGGGCCTCTTTGCAATCCTGAAGCCTCCTTTGCAATCCTGGTGTCCTCCTTTGCAATCATGAGGGCCTCCTTTGCAATCCTGGAGTCCTCCTTTGTAATCATGTGGGCCTCCTTTGCAATCCTGGGGCATCCTTTGCAATCCGGGGGGCTCCTTTTCAATCCTGGGGCCTCCTTTTCAATCCTGGGGGCCTCCTTTTCAATCCTGGGGGCCTCCTTTGTAATCCTGGGGGCCTCCTTTGTAATCCTGGAGGCCTCCTTTGCAATCCTGGGGGTCTCCTTTGCAATCCTGGGGGCCTACTTTGCAATCCTGGGGCCTCCTTTGCAATCCTGGGGCCTCCTTTGCATTCCCGGGGGCCTCCTTTGCAATCCTGGAGTCCTCCTTTGTAATCCTGGTGGCCTCCTTTGTAATCCTGGGGGACCTCCTTTGCAATCCTGGAGGCCTCCTTTGCAATCGTGAGGGCCTCCTTTGAATTCCTGGGGGTCTCCTTTGCAATCCTGGAGTCCTCCTTTGCAAACCTGGGGGCACCCTTTGCAATCCTGAGGGCCTCCTTTGCAATCCTGGAGTCCTCCTTTGAAATCCTGGTGGCCTCCTTTGCAATCCTGGGAGCCTCTTTTGCAATCCTGGGGCCTCCTTTTTCAATCCTGGGGGCCTCCTTTGTAATCCTGGAGGCCTCCTTTGCAATCCTGGGGGCCTCCTTTGCAATCCTGGGGGTCTCCTTTGTAATCCTGGAGGACTCCTTTGCGATCGTGAGGGTCTCCTTTGCATTCCTGGGGGTCTCCTTTGCAATCCTGGAGTCCTTCTTTGCAAACCTGGGGCCCTCCTTTGCAATCCTGGGGGCGTCCTTTGCAATCCTGGGGGCCTCCTTTTCCATCCAGGGGGCCTCCTTTGTAATCATGGAGGCCTCCTTTTGCAATCCTGTGGGCCTCCTTTGCAATCCTGTGGGCCTCCTTTGTAATCCTGGAGGCCTCCTTTGCAATCCTGGGGGCCTCCTTTTCAATCCTGGGGGCCTCCTTTGTAATCCTGGAGGCCTCCTTTGCAATCCTGGGGGTCTCCTTTGCAATCCTGGGGGCCTCCTTTGTAATCCTGGAGGCCTCCTTTGCAATCGTAAGGGCCTCCTTTGCATTCCTGGGGGTCTCCTTTGCAATCCTGGAGTCCTCCTTTGCAAACCTGGGGGCCTCCTTTGCAATCCTGGGGGCCTCGTTTTCAATCCTGGGGGCCTCCTTTTCAATCCAGGAGGCCTCCTTTGTAATCGTGGAGGCCTCCTTTGCAATCCTGGGGGCCTCCTTTTCAATCCAGGGGGCCTCCTTTGTAATCCTGGAGGCCTCCTTTGCAATCCTGGGGGCCTCCTTTGCAATCCCGGGGGCATCCTTTGCATTCCTGGGGGCCTCCGTGCCAATTGTTGGCACTCTCGTGATTTCTGGGGCCTCCTATCCTCTCCTAGGTGACTCCTTCTTCAAATTAGGGGCCTCCTCTCACGTCTTGGAGGCCTCCTCTCGTGTCTCGTCGGCCTCATTGCTCACTTTTGTCCTGTGCATTTCCGGACAGGGCCTCCTCAAATTTCATGGGGGGGCGGCGCCCCCCCCCCTGTTTGACGGCAGGGGCGACTGCCCCCCCCCCCCTGCCCCCCCCGGTGGCGACGCCCTTGCCACAGATATCCAACCTTTAGATTGAGATGCCTGGATATTATCGGTGCTGTCATCCAATGTAGCAAAATACTTATTTCATTATCTATTATGGTAGCATATACACAATAATGAAGTCCACACACTATTATATCAACTTCAAGTGCGATAACGCCTCTCAGAACCTTAAAATCCCCAGAGAGGATTAGGCGCTCGTGATGCGACCTGACAAGGTCACATGAGAAGTGATGAGAAGAGTGATGATGTGACGAGTAACTAGTGATGCTTGTCATGTGACCTGAGAAGGCACATGACGAGCATGGCAACTAACCCGAGAGGATCTTCAGCTGGGTAACTACGTAGTGGTTTGGTAAGATAGTGGGCTCATGGTATGTGTAACAATATCTGCTTATGTAAGACGGCTTACATCTTCAATACGGAGTTTCATGCGGTTGCAATGCGGCCCGACTACACGAGACATCCAGCCGCCGCGACCGGAAACCCGTGGCAGATGCGGATGAATTTGTGAAAAGCTACTCAAACACGAAGCCTACTCGTCGCCGATACGCCCACACACTGTCAATAGCGGCCACTTGGAGCTGCCGCGAATGCAAACAGTGACTTCCGCCCAGCCACAGAGTATCAGCCTGACCCAGTGGCCTCGAAGCAGCCGCCGCTCTGGACAGCCGGAAACCGCCAACCGCCAATCAGCGGCCAGCAGTCACCAGTCACCAGTCAACAGTCACCAGCGTCACCAGCCGGCACCATCAGCCACCAGCCAGGCCACAGGGCACAAAGAGCCTGACGTGCGTTACCTGACGTCTGGGGCCGGTCGCTTCCAGGGGCGGCGCCATTTATAAGCGCCACCCCGGGGGAAGTGGACACACCACCCGAGGCAGCCGCCGGAGGAAGACCACCCAAGGCAGTCACCGAAGGCAGACCACCCAAGAGCGCCGCCGGGAGCAGACCACCCGAGGAGTCGTCGTGGGCAGACCACCCAAGATGGTCGGAAGCACACTGCCCTAGAACAGTCGAGCCGTGTGAAGCGCAGTGAATGTGGACAATGGGTTAAACTGTGAACTTCGCTGGCGTGCGGGTCGACTGCGCCACCCCAGCCAGACAGCGAGAACGAAGCTGACAGCGCGAAATGTGAGTGAACTATAGCAAGGAGTGGCAATGTATCCCGTCACCCATCATGCAAACCATGTGACCCGTCCACCACCGGTCGTTTTGTATATGTGATGGCCCCAGCCAAGGGGGAGTAGCCGTTTGTCCCGGGAAAGGTAAAGTGGAGGAGCAAATTATAACGAACAAGGTTCTTATGGAGCATAGTTTCAAGGTTGGTGAATGATACCTGAATGTTTATCGTTTAGAAACGCATGGTTCAAGGTCGCTGTGCATGATACATGAATGTTTATAAGTTTAAAAATTAAATGGTATAAATGAATACATAACCACGCACGCACATTACTGATAAGAGTTTAGGTGACGGGGAACCAACTGATTCCGGGAAGCCGTAAATGAGGAGGGCAGGTCTTCTGGCTCACTACGGTCAATCTTTCTTTCTCTCTCTCTCTCTCTCTCTCTCCCTCTTTCTCTCTCTCTCTCTATCTCTCTCTCTCTCTCTCTCTCTCTCTCTCTCTCTCTCTCTCGCTCTCTCTCTCGCTCTCTCTCTCTCTCTCTCTCTCTCTCTCTCTCTCTCTCTCTCTCTCTCTCTCTCTCTCTCTCTCTCTCTCTCTCTGTCCCACTCTCTCTTTCCTTCTCCCTCTCCCTCTCTCGCTCGCCCTCCAATCAAACGTGAAACACCTGTTTTCCCATCAAACAGACAGCCGAGCGGTCGGTGCCGCCGAGCCAAGGGTTCATTAACCCTTGTGGGGGAAACAGACCATAACCGTTAACCCGGATAGTCAGTGGTGAATGGGAGTATCGCACGACATGGACATTTTATTTATTAGAGATCCACCATTTCAGTGTGGTTATCAGCACGTCTCGCTGGAACGCCGAATAAACACGGGTCAAGGGCAGCTAAATCATTGGGGGCGGGGAGGTGGTACACTACACGACTCGATCCGACTTTTCCTGGGTCAGGAAACAGGGAGAAGGGGCTTTCGTCCAGAAACATATCAGGCACTAATCGAGCGTCACTGTGGAGGAGGAAGAGGACTGGGTGGTCCCAGCATCCACAAAGAAGCATTCTCTCTCTCCC